>CM075866.1:34753697-35058697 GCA_038021265.1 Cyprinella venusta
GACTGTAAATGAGGCGGGATGACCTTGACCAAAAATCCCTACATATTTTTATCACCTCTCATCAAATTCAGAGTGGAGGGTAATAGCCACACCATATATCACATACTATAAATGCTGTTTTATGTGTGTGCATTAATGGAAGACTGCTTGCTTTATAAGCAATTAATCATTGAAATGTAATTTTGCTGAAAATAAATGACAATGTAATAATTATTGTATATTTTTATAAAATATTTTTAGGAAATAAAACAAAATTATGATTATACATTTTTTAATTAATATTACTATTATTGATTATTATTTTAGAATCATGAAGAAAATTCCAAAAAGTCAAAATTCTTTACTCTTTTTTTTTTTTTTTTACGATCCAGTCAATTTCCAACTATCAAGTTTCATCCTCTTTGCCTGTCACTTTACAGGTGAATAATAATAATAATAATAATAATAATAATAGATTATTATTATTATTTCAGTCTTTTAAAAAATCACTTTTCATAATCTACTTAACAAAATGAAGTTTTGTCATTTTTGTCAATTTCCAGCTATCAAGTTCCATCCTCTTTTCCTGTCACTTTACAGATGTAAAAAAATGATAATAATAATAATAGATTATTTTTATTTTGTCATTCTTTTTAAGAACATTTAAAAAAAATCACTTTTCACAATCCACTTATCAAAATTAATTTTTTGTAATTTTTGTCTGTTTGTATATTGTTTCACTTGGAATTTTTTCGCTTTACAGTGTAAATAATGATATTATTATTATAATTTAGTAATCTTTTAGCCCTCAAACCGTAGTCACTTTATAGCTCTTTATAGCACTTTATATTTTGTTTTATTTGGGGGGTATTTTTGAATTTATTTACTTCAAAAGTACCATATTTTCTATGTAAATTATGCTTATTTTTATGTATATATATATATATATATATGTTTTATTTTTTAAATTTTTTAACTACATTAAAATATCATTCCAATAAGTTCTTAGAGCTACCTAAATTTGCCCTAAGCCCTAAGCTTGCCCACATTTGTCCAGAATACGGTTTTAGGGTTCAAATTCAGTTCACTTTTTACAATCCAGTCAGTTGGCACTGAATAAAAGTTATGTCGTTTTGTCTTTTTGAATAATATTTCCCTTGGAAATGCGTCATAATACAGAAGTAAAATAGGCTTTCGTATTGACTTGGTAAACCATTCATAAAATTCAGTGGTAAACCAGTATTCCCCTTTTTAATTTTGCTTGGATTTCGTTATACTCGTATGAAAATGTCTAATCTTCATTTGAATGAAACCAATGCTGCCCCCCCCCATCCAGTTTAAAGTAGAAACCCAGTCATGAAACTTTTCTACTTTATAATATCTAGCTCTGTGCTATCCGTGGCTCTTTTTAATATGAAGCTACTAAGCTTCGATAATACCTTCCGCCTTAACATATCAAGTCCCATCCCTGCCAGATTACATTAAAATGCCCCAAGGAAACAAAATAAAACTTATTTCATGCATCTTGCACAATGCGGGTCAATGGAGGAATTCTCTTTTCACTTGATTCCCCTGTCTCTTTCAACGTCTTTGTGTCTCTAAAGGCTACTTTTTGCTGCTTCACTTTAGTCTTTTTTTATATGGTTAATGCAGATTCAAAGCAAAATATTTCATCATGCACTCGTTTCATGGTTGGGCAGCTTTTGCCAAAATTCATTTTTGCCAAATCAGAACTCCCTCTGTTTTTGCCCATCGGTTATTCATGAGATGCCAAACGTGAGCATAAACACACACACACACTCACACGTTCGGGCATCTTAACACCCGACGTTACCGGCTGTGTTGACATATAAGCGTGATATAAGTGATAATGAGTCGGCTATGGGCGGATGGGTTTGCATGTGTTTGTGGGATCGTAATAAGTTTAGAAATACAGAATAAAAATGAAAAGGCAGTGCATGATGGAGCACCTCATCATATGCAGGGAAACTGACAGGGAGGCAGAAAGGGAGGTGAGAGAAAGAAAAATAGTGGTAGAAAAAAAGAGTGTTGATGAAATGATATTGGTTTACCTGGATGTGTGTGTAGGGTGTGTGTTTGAGGTCTTATAAGAATGCAGCGTGTGACTCGGAATACAAATGAACAGAAACTGCAGGGAAAAATGAACTGCAAATGAGAGAAACCTTTGGCTAAGGCGAACCCATAACCCATCAGAGACTCTGAAATCTCTCTCAGTCTCTGTGCGAGGGTTAACACCAAGGTTTGTATGCCAGGGGGAGTTTGCGGAAGGGAGAGCCGAATCCTCTTTGACCTTGGCTGGATGTTCTTCTGTTCACTTTGAAGTGCGATGCGCTCGGTTCGAGGGATGTAAAAACCGGAAAATAAAATACTCGCTTGCTTGTTTGATTTTTATTTGATTTATTTTTTTGCATGATTTTTTTTCTTCTCGCTTTTATTTTTCTGCTAATTGCACATCTGGGGTGAAATCGACAACTATATTTGTAACCTTTTATGACGTTGAAGGCGACACTACAGGTGAATAGGGTCAAATTTTTAAATAATAGATATCACCATGAAACTTTCTCAGTTGATTACTTACACAAGTATATAAAAAAATATTTATACGTTTTTGAAATTTGGAAGTTTTATTATGCAAATTAGTCAATATCTCATTAAATATGCACAATTTTGCATATATTTTCGGTATAGATCTGAATATATGATGATGAATATTAAAAAATATTTTTTCAAAGGGATTTCTGGATATATGCTTTTATGAAATTAAAATATACTGTCCATACCCTTAAAAAAATCGATTTTCGACATATTTTTTTTTTTTGATAAAAATATCACATAAATCAGGCCAGGAATGATTTATTAACAAATCTCTCAGAAAGTGTATAACTGGAAAGTTTGGTGTACATAGGCTGAGATATTTATACTGGAGAGTGACAAAAAACTCAGTTTGATAATTGAGAGTTTAAAGATTTAAGTAGGGAATTTAATACATTTCTATTGGAAAAAAATGCTCAAAAACAGAATAAATGCTCAGGCCCTTAGTAATCATAATATTTCAAGCTCATGAAAACTGATTATTTTATAACATGGCTGGCATATAAGGCCTACAACTGCAGTCACTCAATGAATTAACATTGGCAGAGGACACCACGTGATGCGTTTGAGCGAATCACGTTAGCAGAAACCGGCAGTAGCCAATGAGATTTCGTCATTAGCTTTAAATCACCCTTTGGACATTCATGATTGGTTACAGATAGAAAGAAAATGCTCATATTTGGATTACACAGTGTTGTGCTGGAGACTGAGACTGGTCATGACCTTTACAGTCTATGGTCATGATAGACTTCAGTAAACAGACTGAACACGGCATGATGCGCTGGAATGCTAGCTTTGTAAATTCGGGCGAAATTTACTGCCGCAAGTAAACTAAATGTAATAAAATAAACATCTTAATGTATATTTTCAGGGTTTTCTTTATAGCAGCTTGAAAGAACACATATTGACGGAGTAAACTAGCCCAAAATCTCAAAACTGATCACTGCATGAAAAATCAATGTTTTTGCCTGCCGTGTCTCACCTTAAAGGGTGCCATGTGCGTTGGATGTAAACGCATTGTCAAAATCGTCACTATATGATGCACTGGGATGAGAATGTGTTGGAATTGTACAGAATCATTTGCATGGATGTACCAAAGCATTTGCAACTTGTTCAAAGAAATGAGAAACTGCTTTTTTGATGTGCACAAGTGACACAATGACGTGAAGATTGAACAGGCAGTTTTGAGAATTTCAATTCTCATCTGAGAAATGGACCAACACGACTGAGAAAAACTGGCTAGGCTAGGTTGTTTCAACCCAAATTTGGGTCAGATATGGACAAACCCAAATGTTGGGTTAAAAATGTTATGAAAAAACATTTACAGTTGAAAGTGAAAGTTGAAGTTGGGTTAAAATTTGAAATGGCATTTTTAACCCAACATTTGGGTTTGCCCATATTTTACCCAAATTTGGATTCAAACGACCCAACGTTGTTTAGAGTGTGTATACAGTATCATTTAATACTGTAATAATAATGTAGCTTGGCTGGGACCTTTTTGCATTCACTCAGTTGAGTTTTGTGTCTGCTGAGAGCGAGCTGTGTTTGGTCATGTGACATGTTGATCACTGGCAGGAGAGCGTGACTTCATTTTGAGATGAATGACATCACTTTGTGTACCTTTTTTGTTATTTTTGCCTTGATATGAGAGTGGTAGATTGTTGCACTGTCCAAATATGGACAAACCCAGCCTTTGGGTTACATTTTTAAATTACATTTTTAACCCAATGTTTAAGTTTGTCCATATTTGACCCAAAATTGGGTTAAAACAACCCATTATTTTTTAGAATGTGTACAGTATATCATCAAGTATTGCATTTAAATCAATCAGAGTAGCACATGGTTACTAAGAAGCGTTTTTTTTCCCCTAAGCAATGGTGTTGGAGCGTGAGACATGGTTTTTAAAAGGAAGTTGACTGAGGCAGCATCAGTCATGAGATGTAATAGGGACATTTACACTTGTACAGCATTCACACACACACACTCAGATCCAGGGTGACACCTAGAGATGCATTAAGCAGTCAAAAGGCTGCTTTACAAAGCGTACATTCAGCTCTAGTATTTTAAATATTTTGGTTAAGACAGTTCATCATAATTTGGTGCACAATTCATTATAGTCATTCAAGACACGAGTTTGTGTTTGGTAATGAATAATTACACTGCAAAAACCATTTTTCCTAATCTTGTCTTCCTGTAACAATTGAAACATCCTTAAAACAAGATGAATTGGTTTGGAATGGAAGATAGTGCCGGATAATGCTTTTTAACAGTATATATTCATCTTTTAAACATAATCCTTGGCAGTTTCATGCATTGAAAATGCCAGTGGGTCGGGGTAAGAAAAATAAACTTAATTACAGGATTAATATTTAATGTTTTCAAGATGATTCGACCTTTTGTATCTAGAAAATATTAGCTGAAAAATAAAGGAAGCGTGTGTCTCGTGGTCACCTTGAGATGCTTTTTAAGTATTTTCCAGTAAGAATGAAATTTTCAGTTTGATCAAAGTGGCACTATGGCAGGTAGGAATTGATGAATTTTTGTGTTTGTACTTTGTGTTTGGAAAGTGCTCTGCTTCCTGCAGTGAAGATATAAATGTATGTGTCGCATATGCAGGTACACACATACACCTTCATCCACCGCAGAGTCAATCTGGGGAGACAGGAAGTCATGCTTTGCCCAAAGTCCTCTAGGGGATGTTGTCAAATATTAAATTGTCTCCCTTTAATGAGGTCACATACTGTGCTGTGTCCCGTGGGAGAGGCTCTGAGTTGGCACCCACATACTAAGTTCTAGTCTTTTTTAAAATTGCAAATCAAATCCAGCTTTCTTTGAGTTAATCCAAGTTGCCATGTCCCCCCCATGAAGTTTATCTCTGAGGAATTCTTCTCTGTTCCTCCTTGTTATGGGGTTTCTTCTCTACGTTTCCATCTTTAGATAAAAACAAAAACAATGTAGGAGGGACTTTTAGTGTGTGTTCACACTTGGCAGGTTTCGTTCGATTAAAACAAACCCTGGTATGATTGCTCTGTAAGTGCGGTTCATTTGAATAAGTGTGAACGCGACCATCTGAACCCGGACCGAGACCTCTGAAAATATAGGTCTTGGTCCGCTTCCAAATGAACTCTGGTGCGGTTCCACATTTTATATGCTCTTGACGAGATCTCAGCCGCTCAAAACACCATCATATGTAGGCTACGCATATGCGACAAGCTCATTTAGACCAGCACACAGCACTGTTTTGAATGTTCGGTTCCTTCGCAAAATATAATTTAAAAAACCCGACCAATCAGGTTGTGAACATATCCCTATGCCTTTAGGTTCTGTGAATGCTAAGTGGACCAGGACTGAATGTGTTTGTTTTTTTGTTTTGTTTTTTTGTAAGGACCAAACAGACCAAGTGAACCAAACTACAATGTGAACACACCCTTATTGCATTTGGTTGAAGAACTTAGTTGGCCAGATTTGGGTGCGTGCGTATGCAAGTTTAAAAATGAATTGTTTTTTAGAAAAAGGTTTAGAAAATTTGTTTCGCAACCATATTTTAAACTCTTAAACCATAGGGCCAGTTCACACAGAATGCGATTTGCGCATCGTCATAATTAAGTTTGTCATGAAACAAAAAGTAGCCTACCAATATTGTTAATTTATGTTTATGAGGATCAGTGTCCATATATGTTTAAGTTCATGTTAATATTGTGTATTTACAATGGCAACTGTAGACTCCGTAACCTTAGCACAAAATACCAACAATCCCATGTTTTTGATGACTGTGGTGGCTCATACCAATTTAATAACATTATATTATAAACTAGTTTGGGGCTGGTATTTAATAGCCTTAAGCTAAAATGCTGTTTATTCATCAGTGTTAGTGATATTCTTAAAAAATATTGTACGTTATGTGTGTCACGCCTATGGACTTTTAATTTGATACTTTGTTCCATTTCCTTTAGTTCCTGTTTCTATGCAATGTTTGGTTGTGGTTTCCTTTGTTTCTGATTCCTTGTTTGTTTCTATGGTTAGTTATCATCAGCTGTTTATTATTTTTCTTTATTGTTATCGCCTGTATATTAGAGCCTGACCGATAAAGGATTTTGAAGGCCGATACCGATACAAATATTTGTTGGTTTTAAAATCCGATATTCCGATATATCGGCCGATATTATTTTATTTTTTTCATTTCAGAAACGCGCAACAAAATATTAACATTAAAAGATTTCCCTTACATTAGTTATTTGTAGTTAATTATGAGTTTTAACTAAAATAAATGATGATGCATAACTGGTTCTCTCTGCCCAACGTATAGTGCCCTCTGGTGGACAAACTATACAACTCCAACACTCATGACATGGTTGAAGCGTGATTCGTCTGTTTTTATTTTATTTTTGAAATATTCATTTATCGGCCATTATATATCATTCATTTATTGGCCATCATTTATCGATACCGATATTTTAGAAAATGCCTAATATCGGCCGATAATATCGACCTGCCGATATATCGGTCTGGCTCTACTGTATATATACTCCCTGTTCATTTTTTTTCTTGGTCAGCTATTGTCCTATGTATTGTGTTGTTACTCCCGTGTTCATCATTGAAGTCTATTTTGAGAATTCTGAGTTGCTTATCTTCCTCAGAACATTACAGTGTGTTAACCATTTTTTATGAAACACATTTTCTAGTTCTAAATGAAAAAAATGGGGTTACGGCTTAATGGGGTTACGGCTTTTCATTTTACCAACAGGCCCACATTATCCTTAATGGGATAATATGGGCCTCATGGTCAAATGAAAATTCCGTCTGGATAAGGATGTCTGTGATTGCGGATATTGTATTTTCACACAGTTATTCCTGTAGAATACAAAACCAAATTAAATTTTCTTATTGCATGCAAATTCCTGGTGCACCATTATGGATTTAGACTTTCTACCTAAATAAGTACATGATATGACAGATGTCCAATTTTAACTCAGATGTTGTTTAGAGAACGTATCCCTTCTCAATAGTATTTAAGCTTATCCAAGATTACGTTTTAGCAGTTACTACAGAGACAATCCACCTAACCCGATCTCTCGGCAATTCGTACGAATTTTACAAGGTGGCTAATTCGTACAAATTCATACCTCACTCGTACAAATTCCTACGATTTTTGCTAATTCGTACATATTTTACGAGAACTTCGTTTGATTTCGTACGAATGACCTACCCCTGACCCCGCCCCTAAACCTACCCATCACATTGGTTTAGACAAATCGTACGAATTCGTACGACCTCACTCCTACGAATTCGTCATGAGATAGCGTTGATCCACCTTTAGTAACTTTTGCAGCCTACCTTGAGTATGTGGTCATGGGTCATAAAAGGCGTAGTAGGGAAATCCGTAATTTCCTGTTAACATCCTGAATGACGGGACATAATTTGATGCCACTTAAACTCTGTATGCTGTTTTCTCACAAATGTCCCCATGCACTCACTCATTTCTACAAGATATTTATGTTACAGACAGAACAAGACTCTTTAGTTCCCCAAAACAACCCTAGGATAACAGCAAATTTTATTTACCGGCTTGTAACAGTCGGAAGCAATAATTGAATTTTGGCTTGAGAAGCTGGCATGCTGTCAGACAAAAAAACAGAGACTTTTTGTCTCTGTAATAATTAGTACTTCCCATGTGTACTTCTCTTTCATCTCAGCTAATAATTCTGAGGGTTGTGGCATTGTTAGTGCATTGGGAAAAAAGACTGTTTTGACTGACTGGTGTTTTAAATCCAGGCTGATTTGTGATGGCTTTTTTTTCCATATTGGACAAGTAATTATAGGTAGAACACCGGTAATCTGCAGGTGTTCTGCTCACAGTCATTGACTGGGATTAAAGCGCTCTGTTTTGCCTGTTTCATCCGTAATTGCTACCAAAATGATATTGCAATGTACACTCCCTCCTGGGCTAAAAAAAGAAATGCTCAAAATGGCTAAACAATAAGCTTTTAATTGTCTTAACCACAAATTACTGGTCAGGAAATTAGTGAAATTTAACCAAATGCATTACTTTGAAAGCCATTGCTTTCTCGGAAAAACATTAAAGACAGAAGGAATTTTTTGGCAGAATATGGGAAGTTGTGGGTAGTGTGATAAATCACAATGAAAGACGAGTTGCATAGTGATGCTCCAGAGCAGTGTATTCAAAAATCTGCGGAGAAATAAAACAATAAATGCATCAAAGTGAAGCATGGAGGAAGACGTTTTTAGCTGCTGATATTGTTGAACTACTTCACTGTGAAGAGTCATTTTAATGCTTTGGAGTATAGGAGAATATTGCAGATTGGCTTGCTGCCCTCTAATGAAAAGTTGTTATCTATTGAGGAATGGACAGATGCTATTTTTCATGCTCTTGCTTAAATTGCAAAGACATGAAGTAGCTTGAGAGCCAGTCCATCAGGCTGGCCAAGAAGCTGTATGCAAGTTACATCTGGTCTTTAGTGACCTGGGATGTCAATCACTACCATTGCCATCAACCTTCTTAGTATTTTTTAGTTAGACATCAACCTTCTTAGTATTCCTCAAGCAATTTATTCTAAATAATAAAACAAGATTATTTTTTTTATATAGAGATTGCCTGTTTTCGCAGTAGTCTTTTATTAAAAATGGTTTAGGGTCGCTACCGACCCGATGTGTGTAACAGTGTGAGTATATTTTTTTTGTGCACAACAATAATTGAGTCTGATGTCTGAGTGAGTGCAGTTCACCTTTATTCAACAAGATTGCAATGTCTGAACACAATGATGAAGTGACGTTTCGCTCATAGTTACTGCAGGCAGAAAACAAAAGAATGGGAAGAGTCAACAGCAAAACTTGAAATGTCTCAGAGCAAGTACTGAACACAATCAAATATTAGTGTCACTGTCACTTGATGGTCGATCTGGTGAAGAAGTCAGCGATTAAAATATTGATTTTGAAGATGTTGAAAATGATTTTTTGAGAATATTTTTGAGATCGCGAAAATGAGCGAGATGCTGAATGTACTGGGAAATGAGCTCTGACTAGGACAGTAATGATGGTATAAAATATCTGCTCAAGCTGAACCTTTCCAAGCACCAAAAGGTTTAACCCTGTTTGGTCCAAGGTGTATTTGGGGTCCTTTAGATGTTCTGACATGCTCTGTGCTTTTTCCAGTTGCTTATAAACATATTAATGGCGCAGGTGAAATTACACTATATTTGGAACAAACAGGGCTACCATAATATGTGAGCAACATGTATGTGAAATAAGGCCACAAAACACATACGAAATATGCGTCCACATTACTTTTGACTAATGGATGTTGTTGCCTAGAGTTTTTTTTCTTAACAATGATCTGAAAATCATCCTGCCTAATCATTCACATAAAACTGTGAATTGGGTTATATTGTGAAAAACACAATAATTCTTCTGTAATTTCTTCTTCTGTGATTGTTACTCTAATATCAGGAGAGTTTTATATTATTGCATCAGGTAGAGATCCATCCATGCTAGATATAGATCTGGGTCACTGGGTCGCCCGAATATGTAATTATAATTGGTGAAATATTCATGCATTTAAGGGTTAAAAATTCAAAGAAAACAAGGGGGAAGGCTATTCTGTGCCAAGTTATTTTATCTACACTATTTGTGCAAGTTGTGCTAATCCTTATTGGTGATTTGTTCACTTCAAAATGGAAATTCTGTCATCATATACTCACTCTCAAGTTGTTTCAAACAAATTTTTTTCTTCTGCTGAACACAAATGAAGATATTTCAGTTAACTGGAACCATTGACTTCCATAGTAGGAAAAAAAATACTATGGTAGTCAATGGATCCGGATAACTGTTTGGTTACTGACATTCTTCAAAATATCTTCCTTTGTGTTCAGCAGAAGAAAGACATTCATACAGGTTTGAAACAACTTGAGGGTGAGTATATGATGACAGAATTTTCATTTTGAACTGAACTATCCCTTTAAGACCATTAAAAGACCACAAAACATTTTGCACTTTTTGTACAAGCAGATTTTTTTTGTTGTAAATTGGCCATTTTAAAGTTTTACATCGATACAGTAGCTTCTCACTCAGAAGTCATACTTCAAAGAAACAGGACTGACTTACATTGCAAAAAAAAAGAGAAGAGGGAATGTAAGAAGTTAGAGGAGAAAAGAACAGAAAGATAAAATCTCTGAACAGTCATGCATCCGACACTCTGAAAATGGCATCCAAACTGAAGAACGTCTCCAAAAACATTTTAAAAGCATTGAATGTTAACATTTGTCTTTTGTCTATCTCAGATAATAAATTCTGTCATGGTTGTTCTCGTACTGACCTTTTCTGTTTTGTTACACTTGTTTGCAGAGTTCTATACCTCTGGTTTACAGCTGTCATTGATTTTCCTGTTGACAAGTGATTTGACTTTCATTCTTGACCTGATTCATTTTTGTCTTCGAATGTTAATTTCGATTAATTTACATTTGTAAGTGTGCTTGCATAGTTGTTCACCAAATACAAATAACCATTTATTTAAAAAAAAAAATAATTGTATGTATGTCAACAGGAATTTATTGTGAAAATATTATTATTAAAATAATATTAAAATATTATTTAAAATATCCGAAAATCTTAAGCTGAATCTTCAATATCATTACTCGAGTCTTCAGTGTCACATGATCCTTCAGAAATCATAGTAATATGATTTAGACCTCAAGAAACATTTCTTATTAGTATTTAACAGAGCTGAATTTATTTAAAATAGAAATATGTATTTCTAGAACATTATAGAAGTCTACCGGCACTGTCAATTGAATGCATTCTTGTTGAATGCAAATATTATTTTCTTAAAAATATATACTGACCTCAAACATTTGATTATATTATATATTAATTATTTTATTATACAGTGTTTAGTTTATATTGTATTGATTTGTTGCATAGTCATACATTTAGCAATACATGACAGTTGAAATGTTTAATAATAATGGATAATTTACAGTATGTAGTCGTCTTAACTTTTATGTGGAAATGAGAGACTGTCGGATTCTTTTTAGCATGTTTATTATATTATGGATTTATGGAATTGCTTTAAAAATAATAAATCACCAAAAAATCCTCACCTGCTTAACTTAATGTTCCTGTGAGACTCTTTGTATCAGTTGCATATATCTTTGTTTTTGTTCAATCAAAACGCGGTATATTATGGTTATTTACGCGGCTCTTGGTCAAATGCATCATTCCATGATCTAATATTTGTAATATTGAAAATCATAATCTTATAAAACATTTTTGCAGTTGCAGATTAAAAGAATTACCTTCCATATGCTTGCTGTCAGTAGATTAGCTTCAATGCGGTTTTGATCATCTGAATAAATTTGGTGTGAATGCTTTTTGATCTAAACCGATCTGAATAATGAATGAAAAGAGATCCGTCTGCCCATCACATCAAGACAACCACACCAATGTTACCCTGCTGAAGGTCATGGAAGAATTGGTGGGAAAACACGTTTTTGACATGCTCTTGAGAAAAGGTTAAAGAAAGAATTTTCCAACCTTTCAATAAAATCGCCCTTTCTTGATCGTTGAAAGCTTTGCTGGAGATCTGTGCCATGGGAATAAATGATGGCTCTACTCTTTAATAGATCATGTCAAGAGGCTTCTCTTTTGGAGAATGGTAACTCTTTTGGATGGGGCTCATCATCCATTTTACTTGAAAGAGTGTTTAGAGTGCGTTGAGACGTTTCTGGGGTATGTTGTCCTTGTGAAGCAGCAGGACTGTCAAGAGAACTTCTGTTTTTAAGGGTATGTCTGTGTTTGCGAGACTCTGATAACTTTATAACTTGAATTTAGGCTTGTGTTCACGTAAAAATTCATCAACTCGCACATCAGTTATGTTAAACGGAAGCTCAAGCATGTTCTCTTAACGTGGGCGAGAACCAATTAGGTTTATTCTCATGTGTTTGAGCTTCCACAAGGACCATTGTTCTAGTCGTAAAGCGGCTTCGTTTGAGCTCATGATTGCTGATCAATGTTTAAATGTGAATAAAAGCCTAAATTCAATCTGCTCATATAAAGCGATCGAGTCTCTGCAGTCATTTCTTATTGATTAGTTTTACAAGCTCTTTATTAACTTTTAGTTGCATAGCTGTCAATGGAGAGTCTCTCAGAATTCATCAAAAATGTGTAATTATACATTTAAGAACTGGGTAATATTAATTAAATACATTTACTTACTATAGGGTAAGAGTTAGAATGGGGGTGTGGTTTAAGGTTAGTTGCATGTAATTATGCATAATTTAGTCATCACTATAGCCTCATGTAACACCTCACGGTAAAATAAATTTGTTACCAAAATGTATTGGGGAACACAAAGTGAACGATAGTCTTTTGTGGGTCTGGAATGACATGAGGGTGAGTAATTAATTACCGCGTGTACTGTCCCTTTAAGACTGTCCTATTTAACTTTTAATATATAAACTATTAAACTATATTCAATAGATTTTCCTATATAAACTCTAAAAACTAAAAGGCAAGTTTTAAAGCAAATATAGGGATCATATTATAATGTACAACATTTAGATATTAGATTACATTTACCAGTTTTATAAAATCTTTTTAACCCCTTAGCGGTCACCCTATTGCACTATTCAAACTTAAATGGTTGTAATTGCAAGAATGCTTTGGAATATATACCCAAGTTTGGTTTTAAAGAAAACACTCAGCAGATTATATCTGAAGTGAAAACACTTAAAAAAATTAAAGTATGAAAAAGTTATGGAAGTTTAAATTTACACTAAATCTAATATACTGTACATATACTGTATATATATATATATATATATATTACATATATTTATAAAAAATTTTTACTCTAAAATTACTATAAATTCAAAGCCATAAATCTAACCAAGTTATGTTCCAAATTTGAAGTTGATATCACAAAAATTGAAGTTCCCTTGAGATTTTGTTTAGGCGTAGTACCAAAAATAGCGACCGGGTGCCATTGACTTCTATTGAATTTAGATGTATAGATTCTGCCTTAACAAATTAATAAATTTCAAATATCCAAATATCAATTCTGTCACACAATTTGAAACGTTGAGACACAGACCTTTCTGACAATATGTGTTTTGTAAAGATTAGAAAAGTTTTGATCATAAATTATGAAATATAATGATGCCCAAAAGGGAGTCTTAGCAGTCTTAGACCTTTCCAACTATATAGCTATAGTTTGTCATGACTAGATTAGGATTTAATATTAATATAGTGAAGTAAATTTAGGTTGCCCGTATACGGGCAGATGACAGTTTTCTCTTTAAGGCTATGATAGTCTTTTCTTCCCTTTTGTGATGCATTGTATATATCTGAGTGAAACGGCTTCTGGAACATGAAAAAAATTATAGGGTGGGACATGATTTTGTCCACCGGGAATTGATCATTATCATTATTATTATGTGATTGGCAGTTCTTCCCACCCCTGGGCCAGTAAACGCGTCATCAGAGAAGAGAAATCATTTATAATAAAGAGTTTGACTCAATTTTGATTTAAGGATTGGCCAAGATGCTAAAGTTTAAATAAAAATCAGACAATTACAATATGAACTCGAACACTATAAAAAAGCAACTTGTGAGCAATAAATGATTTCACTGGGATTGTAAGAAACCATTGTGCGGCATGTGACAATATAACAATAGAATGACGATCATCTCATTATACACCTTGTGGTCTAGACATTTATATATTTTAGGCTTTTAGCAGCCTGACTGTGTGTGTGTGTGTGTGTCCTTTTCTTTCAGCTTCCCATTTATTTTGTTTGCTCTCCCTCTACATTCATTGTTAGTTTAGTACTTCATTTTCAGAGCTGTCAGATTTTTCATGCTTTTGAACTTTAATTTGATTATAAGCAAACAAAAACGTGCTGGATGCTTCGTTACTCCACTTATCTAGCGGCAAACAGTAATTATTGTGCATTTGTTCTATCTGCCCTCTGAAGAATAACTAACGCTCTCAGCTGTAACTAAACATGTCTACCTGAACACAAAAGGGTGCTGGCATATTTAAAACAATTGAAGATGTTTGTACACTGCATTATTATGCATTTGCTCCTCGCACAAAATAAGCCGCTTAGGAGACAGTTGTGGGTGGTTGCCAGGGAGTTGCTATGTGTCTGGCAAGATGGTCTAAGTGGCTTTTCCCCCTAGAAAGTCTTAGAAATATAACATGTGTTTGCATTTTCCCTAAAGGTAGAGTTGTAAAGTTCAGCAGAGGAAAATAAAGGACACTCTCTGTTCCTTTACACCACATGCTATTTGAGATTGAAGCAAACAGTTGGTGGCAGGTGACAATTGACCACTTTGTGAATAAAAATGAAATACTGCCAGAATCACAGTGTGTGCCTGTAGCGATGTGTGTGTAGAAAACTGATAGCCTGCATTTGAAATGGACTGAAATATGTGCAGAAAAAGCTTTGGAGATTCAATCACTGATGATTACATTTTTTATTTGAAATTTATTTTAAAGCCATACTGAATTACATTGTCATACTGTACATCATCAGTTTAACTGATTATAAATAATATTTCTATGCATACAATATTATTTTAATAATACACATTTTAACTAGCCTAAAGATCAGTTATTTAAAGGGGGGGGGTTACTGCAATATAACATGTGTTTGTGATTTTCTTTTTTAAAAAGTCTTATTTTTCATAAACTTCACCTTTATTGTAAGCCGCACTCTCCTCTGTCTCCTGAACGACCGGTTGACTTCCTGATGCTATGAAAACCACTCCCTCAGAAACAGGCAGTGGGCTCAGATTGGTTAATTTGGGCAGGTGTGTGGTGATTGGCTAAACTAATCACTCACGTTCACGTTGCGCAACAGGGCGCAGCTCTTAAAGGGGCCACACCTTATTTTCACTCGTTAGTGTGGCTTTAAAAATATAAACCGACTAAAAGTGGCTGGATGGTCTTATTTTCTAAAAGTGACTAAAACTAAAACTAAAGCTAAAAGTGTGAAAAAACAACAAATAAAGATGCAAAAAGTTCATTCTGTTCTTTTTGTTGCCTTTCCTCTTCTGTCTCCTTTGATACATGTAACATAACACCACCTATGTTAAGGATTTAACACAACTGTCTTTTTCAATTTGTTTCCCATTATATAATATATCATTTTGGCTAAAATGGATCAAATCTGACATTCTAAAGCATTCTCAGTCAGTTTCATGCTAATATATGGGACAAACTGCGTTCTGCAACAAAATGATGTTCTGTCCCCTTAAATAGTATCAATTCAGTATTATTGCAGATGGTTGGTAAATGTAACTAGTAATGATAACCACTGAATGTTGACTATCCTTCTTATTATAGGTTATTGTGTGTTCTCCATAAAAAGTGCATCTAATGTTCTCAGTTTACTGACACATCCAATATTACAGTTTTTTTTTCTTTACTTTTGGTGCTTATTTTATTGTAAGTTACACCAATAGAAGACTTACATTTAAATAAATAAAAAGAAATAAATAAAAATTAAAATTTAAAAAAAAAATATTTAAATTTTTTTTAAATAGAAATTTAAATAAAAAAAAAAACAACATTTTAATAAAAAAAGATTTCATTCAGGAATTTTCTATTCTGTCCATCACTAGTATAAGTGTGTGTTTGAACATCAATCAGGGTATCGTCGGCCCATTTCATTTCCGATTTGAAATGAAATAGCAAATTTTTTTCCGCCAAAAACAAGATTTCAGCTTGATTTTTCGTTTTTTGGTTAACGGGTCGGTAACGAAAAAATAACTTCAAAATCCGTTTTGCACATGTGGGCGGTCATGAGACGCCCCTTTCAGCCGATTGGTCAAGCAAATCTGAGCCTGTGACGTCACCAGTACAAAATAATAGTCCTTTATGGCTCTACGTACCGCTTCTTAAACTGTACTGAGCTGTGAACATCAGACATTGTGTCTTTATTTGGCAGAGAAAGTTTCCCATGTCTTATATAAGCCTTAGTGTTTGCACAGTTCAGGAAACACAGACTGAGGATTCTATCAATAATGTTTGTCCTTTCCATTTCAGAGATCATACTCTTCCAGCTTGAAGTTCTTACAGTCCCTCACAGAGAGATTTCCTGGTCGCAAGGCACTTTTAAAGGGCCGTGTGTTTGTGTGTGTGTGTGTGCACGTATATGTTGTTTCCCGTTCCCTTGAGAATCCTCTGCCTCCACTTTATGGAAATGTCAGTGATCACCCTGTCTCTTCCGCTGCGTGAGTCCGTGTGATGTGTGTACGCATGTGTGTGTGGACAGCTTGTGCTGGAGTTCACTGAAATGTTTGTGTGTGTGTGTTTGATGTGTAAATGTCACTGATCACCCCATTTCTTCCACCTGATTACCCATGCTTGCTTCTACCTGTCTGTGCGCTCAGATCTTCTCTGTGGGTAAATGTATCCTGAGGCCAGAGGAAAGGACTGGTGCATTATGGGTGTGGGGCCAGTTAACTCTCTAAAACTGTATGAGTGTGCATGCGGCTGTCACGCCGTCTCATTATATTGGAACCACAAAAAAGGTCAGCTCACATGCCCCTATCATACTCGCATGGTGTATTTGGCACTTGAAGAAATAAAGTTGTGCCTCATTAAGCACGGCATCAAGCTCCTTTCCTGTGTGATCAACCCGGTAATCACCCATCGGTTCAGGATTAAAAGTGTTGGCACGAAGCCTGAACAATGATTACGTTGGAACTGGAGATTTATTCAGTTACATTTAAGTGGTGCTTTATAACTAGTAATGTTATGCTTGTTCATGGGTCATTGACAAATAAGAGTGTCTAAGATAAAAAAGGAAAATGTAGTGTGTGTCAAGAAGTTCTTTGAAATGAACCTGAATTAACGTTGCCTTGTTATAAAGTTTTTTTATGTGGTATTTTACTTATTTTATATATCAATGACACATTTTATGTTTCGTAATAAGATTTTTATTTTTGTATTTTCTGTTTTCAGTTTAATTTTAGTAAAAGTTTGAGTAATTTCTTCTGTTTTATCATTTTAAATGTCTATTTTGTTTTTAGTTTGAGTTATTTCTACCCTATCTCACGACCATTTTGTACGAATTCGACGAATGATTAAATAGAGTCTAATTCGTACGACCTCACTCGTACGATTTGTTTAAACCCACTTGATGGGTAGGTTTAGGGGCGGGGTAAGGGTTAGGTCATTCGTACGAATTCATACGAATTGGCCAATTCGTAAAATATGTACGATGTAGCAAAATCGTACGAGTGAGGTTGTATGAATTTGTACGAATTAGCCCCTTTTTAATCATTCGTCGAATTCGTACGACTTTGTCGTGAGATCGGGTTGGTTATTTTAGTACTTTAGGTAACGTTTGTCTTATTTCAAGTAATTGTCAAAGAAAATAAAGGATTTGAATAGTTTTAGTTTTAGTCAATGGCAATAACCCTGGTTGCACCACATGACCTTGATTTGGTGTACAAAGGTTTTAAAATATTAATAAGCAGTTTTATTTTTAAAAAATGTTTATATTTTTATTTGTTTAAATATAAAAGATTATGCCAAACTAAATTAAATTAATTATTTTATTATGAATTTTCTTGAATGCATTTTTGAATGGAATTAATATTTTTTAACTTAATATCAAAATGAATTATGAATTCAGATGATTTGAAGTAATAAAGTGTTAAATTTAAAGTGTAAGTGCGGAACATCCCACACCATATACGAACACGAATGGCGGCTAGTTTTGCATGGGCGAACATCCCTCAAAAATCTTGTTAAGAGTTAATACGTCACATTTCTGTTTTATCACCTTTGGGCATTTAAGCAAAGCACTTAGTGGCTTCAGGAGGGCTGTTTCTGCAATTAGTCCTTTTTTTGGGATGAAAGTGTCTGCTAAATGGCAAGTAATTTGCTAACAAGTGTGGTGGGAGGCACTGAGGCATTGGCCTTTAGCTTCACAATAGCAGACCGAAGGCATTTTTTTCCCGCAGAGACAGTATAATGTTTACCTGGGATGCTTCAGTCGGCACAACTAAATGTGAAGACTGTTCCAAAAGGTCCACAATATAATGCTGCCTTCTAAGATACCTTGTTTAGTACAAATCCTAATGCACTGCAACAAGCTCTGTGAAGAAATGCAGAATTTCCCACAATGGTGGATTTAGTTGAGATGTCAACTGTGTGTATATATATACATTATGGTTCATTCATATATCAGCACTATATCTGGGGTTTTCGGCTGATTATGACGAATCTAAAGACGTATCACATTGTTAGCTTAGCAACATGGTAAATCTAAGTTGTTGAGGTGCCCTTGTGGGACTAAAGCTTTTAATGTTGTTTATACATGTATATTATGTGGTGTTTTAATATGCTTGAAGACAAACCATGTGTAAACTTACTAGTCAACACCATTGCTGAGTATTTTCTCCTTGAAACTCCAGTGAATCAGACAGTCTCAAAAATCAGATTTTGAAATCGCTTGTGTTTCTGACGTGAGTAAGTGGAGATGGGGCTCATTTGCATATTCTGGATATACTAAATGAGGCATGGGTGTAGATTTACTCTCAATCATTTTTTTCAAGGAAAAAGGGATACATTTTTTTAGGGGGACTTACTAAAAATGCTTTCATCAAATTCTTTTGAATCTGTTGTAAGTGGTCATTTGTGTGCTTCAAGTCAGTGGTGTTCTTTTGTTGTTTGCTAAATTGTTTTCTGCTTTCTGCAACAAAGCTCACAGTGTGTATCTGTGATTGTACATTCAGCTTGATACGACGGTTCCAAGACCGAATGGAATGTTTTTACACTTTTGACACTTACTGCATTTATATGGTGTGAATTGCACACAGACTTCCACTCATTTAGAGCGGGAGAGCTCATATTATCAGGCTCATCTCAGGTCACATGCCTTCCCATACTGTTTTCTAATGGTCATTTCTTCAGAATTAGTGATGTCATCCGAAGCCATTCTGACTTTAGATGGAGAGATTAGATTCACAATACACAAAGGCCTCGCCACAAGTGCCCAGAGTGAAAGTCCCTTTGAGATCTTTTTCTGAGTTTATTAGGTAAGATAGGGTTCGGATTTGAGACAATAACTGTGGACTACTGACATGGTGACATTGTTGTGACAAATAAATACCTTTCCCTCCACATTAACTGTGTGTCTAGGAACAGTGTGTGTTTGTAGATGTTCTCAGAAGTATATTTCACTTTTTTATGGCTTAAATCCTAGCCTAAAACCAAATGTTTAGAGAGGGCATCAGTAAGCCTAAAATAGAAAGAGTCAGCCATTTTGGATTAAGATTTAACAGTGAAGTGTATATATTTTCAGTGTTAAATAAAGTACTTTTTCATATCTACGTCATATCAGCCACAGCGCAAAAAATAAAAATGGTATTTCACGCTTTTATTTTCCCCTCTAACTATTCTGAATTGATTGAAAATTGTGAAATATGAACTTTTGAAAGACAATTTGGACTTTTCTTCACAATGTCACAAGCAGTTCTAATTCAAATAAACTCGCAATTCTGAGAAGAAAAGTCCAAATTGTCATTGAAATTGTCTTTAAAGGTGAAGTGTGTAGTTTCTGCGACATTAGTGGCACCGCGGAATTACACAAAAATACAACAAAAATACAAATGGCCTTTTCGCGAACATCACAAATACATATTAGAAATGCTTTTAGCTGTGTATCATAAGTAAACAATTGACCTATGGCTAAGCCACGCCCTCAAACGCGATGAGCCAATCACAGTGCGCAGCTAACCCAATACTTATCTATCTATCTATCTATCTATCTATC
The DNA here is from genome assembly GCA_038021265.1 of Cyprinella venusta. Classification (NCBI taxonomy): domain Eukaryota; kingdom Metazoa; phylum Chordata; class Actinopteri; order Cypriniformes; family Leuciscidae; genus Cyprinella; species Cyprinella venusta. The sequence goes on from CM075866.1 coordinate 34,774,097, forward strand.
TATCTATCTATCTATCTATCTATCTATCTATCTATCTATCTATCTATCTATCTGTCTATCTGTCTATCTGTCTGTCTGTCTGTCTGTCTGTCTGTCTATAATGAGATGTACTTTTTAATGTGTACTCAGGCACAGTGATCAGTTTCGAAATGGCCAAATATTGGCCATGAATCAGCCTGGGTGATATATTGGTCATTAATCAGAGTAGTATTTGGCTTCTATGGTGAGAGTGGACTTTTGAAATATCATGGTCAGCACTTTATTCTTAAACTCAGTGTGCTTTCATTCATGCATCATAATTAGCCAGCATTTTTTTCAACTGAGAAGTTTAACTGTTCATTATATCAAAATTAAACATGGGTTTTCATTCGGTTATTGATGTTCTCTTCACAGACATCGCTCCGTACTTTAAAACCGAGGTAGGGGGTGCACAAACACATCTGGAGGGGAACAGACTCGTGCTCACCTGTCTGGCTGAGGGCAGCTGGCCGCTGGAGTTCAAATGGATGAGAAACAGAACAGACATCACTGAATACACACCAGAGTACAGGTAACAATGAACACACTCTCTGGCTGTTTGCTGTTTACGTGTCTTATTCGAAAGTTCATGAAACACGCAGTTACGGAGCTATTCCAGATCATGAAGTCCACACAAAACAGCAAAACATAAAACTCCCAAGCCACACATTTCACTTTTTGATTTAATGGGATTTTTAAAGTCGTTTTTATAGCACTATTTTGGTATGAGTAACCATTATCCTAACTTGCACCCATGTACTGGGGTCATTGGATTCTGTGTTGGAGATTGTACAGCAGACAATAGTGCTAGAATATAAAATAATATAGACAGTGCAGAGTCCTGTGGGATCTCATTTGTACTGTTTCCTTCTTTGGCCTCTTTTGTCTTGTCTGGTCATCCATCTTTGACCCCCCGTGTTTTGGAGACATTATTATTAGATTGACCTCAGAGTATATGTGATAAAGAAATGGTGTATATTAAGAACAGTGTTAGCAAGATGAGCGATGAGGTCTGTTTTCATCTATTTTAAAGCCCAAAAATGACTTGAATGGGATAGTTCACTGAAAAATTCTAATTGTAATAATTTGTTCTTGTTGGGGGAGTTAATACTTTTATTTAACAGCAACAATTTGATCAAAAATACATTGTTACAAAAAAAAACTATTAAAAACATATTAGCTGAATAAAAAAATATAAATATTACATAAAAATTTGAAATGTTGCCTTGCAGAAAAACTAGGGTTGCCAAACGATTAATCGTGATTAATCGCATTCAAAATAAAAGTTTTTGTTTACATAATATATGTGGATGCACTGTGCGTAATTATTTTGTATATATATATGAATACACACACGTATTTAAGAATCTATATTTAAGAAAAAATAATATTTATATATAAAATATTTATATTTATATATAATATAAATTATATCTAAATCTATATATAGTATATACATGAAAATATTTCTTAAATATATACAAGCATGTGTGTGTATTTATATATATATATATATATATATATAATTATGCACAGTGCACCCACATATTATGTAAACACAAACTTTTATTTTGGATGTGATTAATCGTGATTAATCATTTGACAGCCCTAAGAAAAACTGAAGTAAACTTAAAGGTCCTATAAGCGATCCTGAGAGTGTTGACGTTCGCAATATTTCCAAACAAATCGGAGGCTAGCTAGACCCTACCTCCTCCGCATCTCATCTCCTCCCCCTCCCTTCCGTGCTTCCTGAAATAATTGTAACCGTCGGACTGGAAGCCCTTCTGCCGCCGGAGTTCTCGCCATCGTTCAAAAGCTTTGCTACCGATGTAAATTCAGAACTTCGCACGTTCTTTATCTGACTCCTTCTTCTTTTTAATTTGTTCTTCAGAACGACGTCTCTTTGGTCGTGTGTCGGGCATTTTTCAAACTTCCCTCTGACGCTCGTCTCTCCTTCACACACACACCCCCTTCATGTGCACGCGCACTAACCCCCAGACCCACCCTCAAATACTTCTTGCCAGTGATTGGCTGGAACACTGTTTGTTAGGTTTCATGGTCCGGGTAAGACATGATTGTTTTTGTTGCCGTTTGTGGAGCCTATGGTGTCTACAGAGACCGCGTTTTTTTACAGTGTGTTTAGGGGACAGGCAGCTAGCCGATAGTGAGGAGACGTTTGCTGTACGTGACAAAAAATGTTTTGCCTCGACATCGCTTATAGAACCTTTAAGTTGAAGCACTAAAATGAATAACAGTAAAAAAAAAAAACTAAAAAGGAATTAAAAAAAAAACTAAAAAGGAATTAAAGCTAAATATTAATATTTTAAAGAAACAACTAATACTCATGACACAAGCACATAAACTTATTAAAAATAAAATGTAAAAATTTAAATGTTTAATTTTGAGAATATAAGAGTAAAGGCAAATTCAAAAATAGGGGGCATAGTTCTGCAAAAACTCAGAGACTTGCGCACTGCACCTTTAAAATAACACTAACACTAAACCTGTATGATTTCCCTTTCTATTTCATCTTGACAGTCATTTTAAAATGTAATGTTTGCCAGTGTTCTTCAGAATCGTACGTTTCATCAGCAAAGTTGATTCCACGTTCAGTCCACATGAACCATCAGTTCTGCATTAAACAGTCATCTGTAAAACTGAATCAACACAGATCTGAGCAGCTCAGACCCTGTGGGCTCGTAATATTTCTTGTTAAACAGCACACACACTCACATCCATCCATCCACTCATAAATCCAAGTACTTGTTAGTGTCCACATTCAAGCTTCTTGCATGTTCATTGAACTGGTTAATGAGGAAATCATGTTGCAGGTACAGATAACACATATGACAGTTATATAATCTAGAGCCAGGTTTTGGGATGTGTTTGAAATAGCATAGTAACATACTACTCAAACTATATGGTCAACTGTATGCAAAACCAGTGCATGTGTACAGTAGCATACTCCACAATGCAATGCATTGACCTCCGTTTGACCTTTAAAGTACAGTGTGAAGAATAAACCTGTAATAATATCTCTCTCTCCAGATTTTCCTCCTTGGCTCATTATTTGATCCAAAAGGGAGAAGTTAAGATATCTTTAAGCAACAGTGGATTAAAGAAATTTCATAACTGGAAGTGACTCATTGAATTAAACATGCAGCCTACCTAGTGAGGTTATGAGACAACAATGTTGTACACTACTATTTGAAACATTTATCGTTGCATAATGTGCTCTGTTGACACTTAAAAAAGATGTGGTGTGCATTATAGTTTATACTGCACATCAAGAACATAGTCCATTACTCAAGTAAGCAATATGTAAATCCCGGCTCTCTTTCTTTCTTCCAGGTACACGATCACATTGTTAAACCGCAAGGATACGGGTGTGTATCAGTGCGCGGTGAGGAACAGGATGGGGGCGCTGATCCAGACGAGAGCTGATGTTCGTGTGGCTTGTAAGTACATGTGTATGTTGTTAGAAAGGGAGTCTGGGAGGCTGAAGCACAAATGGATTTCACACATCACCACACTCACCTAGAACACACTCATATGCATGTAGCACAGGGTCCCATAAGGGGAAGAACGAGAAGTGACATTCAGGAAACACTCCAGTAATTTTTAAATATGCTGTCAATCCAGTACACTTTATTTACTTTTTGTAATACAGCTGGTGTTTGGGACACATATACAAGTATGTTACGGCAAAAGCCACTGAAGGCCAGGTGTTAAAATAATCTGACCATGGTCAAGGGGTGTTGGAGTGCCTTAAACATCCTCGACTGTGATAAAATCATTATTCCGCAGAAGCTTAAAGAGTTAGTTCACCCAAAAATGAAAGTTATTTCATTAATTTCTCACCCTCATGTTATATATATATATATAAATGACAATTAAATGACAATTGACTTAAATGACAATTAATAGGTAATCTTCATTGCAATTTAAGTGAGATTACTGAATTTAAATATACAAGCTTGATAAAAATGATCATTCTAGGAGAAAATTTCAAATGGCACTTAGAGGCTTTTGCATCTGAACTCTTCATATATAATACACATACGCATGTATGTTTAAGAAAAAAATATTATTTATATATAAAATATTTAAATTTACATATCATAATATATACAGTATATACAGGAAAATATTTCTTAAATATATTCAAGCATGTGTGTGTGTATATATATATATATATATATATATATATAAAATAATTATACATAGTGAACCCACATATATTATGTAAACACAAACTTTTATTTTGGATGCGATTAAACGCTATTAATCGTTTGACAGCCCTAGAATGTTGATATCAGCGAAAGAGTAACAGAATTATGAGATGCCAAATGTGTCTCACATTGTGCCCGAAATCATAGTCACAATGTTTTCTCTCTCTCTCTCTTTCTCATAGACATGGATAACTTTGTGGAACTGGAACAAAGGAAAACGGTCTCTCAGGGAAGAGCCGCTATCCTGAATCCCCCTGCTGTGAGCAGTTACCCTCGCCCTCAGGTCACATGGTTCAGAGACGGCTTCAAGATCATTCCTAACCATCGGGTGTAAGTTGCCATTTGACATTTTGACATCTGTGAGGCTTGTCCTGTAAAAAAAGATCGATAGATATTGACTTAAAACTGCTCTAATTTATTATGTAAATGGTTTTGTCTAAAACGGACGCTTAAGTCATCATTTACTGACTCCTATCGTTTGTTTTCCAATCCTTTATGGCTTTTTTCGAAAAAATATTCATCTTTTTGATGAATATTCTGCTCATTCTTTTCAGTTGATTGTGAGTGAATGAGAACTGAGTCATAAGAGTATAAAGGGAAGTTTGTACCACTCATGTGAGGAACACACCAAAGTCATTATTCTCTGAAAGTCATCATTTTAAATTTCTCTTTTTGTTTTCCACAAGTCAGTCAGTCATATAGGTCTGGAAGGACATGATGGTTACCTAATGAATACAGAATTTTCATCTTCAATTAAAGGATCAATATATATTGACAACAACCTGTTTAAATTCATTATGCAAATGTATTCCTAACGCAATAGACTCTCAAAAGTCAAGCAACCCTGATCTGTACACTCTAAAACACACACACATGCTTGCATTGAAAAAAGTGTTTCATCCATCACTGTCTACTGTCTTTAGACTGATTTCATCAGTTGGCCCCCACAGCAATGATGTGCTTTATGGCATTTATTGATTCTCTAAATGAAACCGGCACGTCCTGCAGTTGTTGATGCCACGCTCCAGATTCGTGGGCTGTTAGTAGCGGGGTCGACGCGTCTACACATCAAGCTTTACTGTCAGCATCTGAGGATAGCTCACCTCGCCAGCTGTCAGTCAAACTTATGAGACGGTCTTCATTTCAAAGGCCACTCGTACGTGAAATGCGCTACTCTATCAAAGAAACAAGATCTAGAGGAGAGAGATAAATACTCATGTGTGTCCAGAGAAATACAACCACCCATAACTCACAGGGTTGTGAGTAGAGTGCAAATTGTTTAAGCAATGTAGTGTGATTGATGTTTAAAACGAGAAAAATCAACTAAAATCGAATGTTTTCTAAAAGCAAATCCTCATATCTTACACACTTGTGCTTCTCAGGTAAAATTATGTTGTTTTAAGGAAAGTACACATTTAAAATTCTGTAATTATTTTTTCATCCTTGTGTTGTTCCAAACTGACTTGTATGCAACAGTGGATTAAAGAAATCCACTGTGACACACTAAATTAAACATGAAGCCTAGTGATGTTTTGAGACAATGAACAATGTAGTACGCTACCATTTAAGACGTTTATGATTGCATTATGTGCTCTGTTTCACACTCAGGACAGGAAAAAATGTTGGAGATTTTATTTTAATGTGTAGCTTTGTGCAGGGAACATAAAGTTTGAAAGGGGTCTTGTTATGCAAAATTCACTTTTACATGGTGTTTGAAGATAAATGTGTGTCGGCAGTGTGTGTGTGTGTGTACACAACCACCCAATAATGGTAAAAATTTACTCACTCCTCTTTTTTTAATCTCCATAAATCATTATCAGTGTCTCAGAACAAGCCCTTTGCATATTCTAGCAGTGTGATGTCACATAGGTCCTATTAGTATAGACACACCCTGAGTTTTTTATCTCCTCGCCAGAGCATTTAACAGCATCATTCAAGTAAGAAATTTATTTTTATTAAATCGAGTGCTTATGAGCATTGAGTTTTTATGAGCATTGAGTGATTTTCTGTTTTTCTTTTGTTGTTTGATTCGTATTACAGCAAGGGTGACCACCCGTCCCGCTTTGCGCACAGCATTTTCATTAGTGTCCCATATTTTTATCAGTTTGTTGGTTTTAATGATCATATTCAGAAAACGTGCATTTTAAAGAAAGCATTTTATTTATTCTTTTTGCGGCGTAGTTTTTCACCAATATTTTACAGCGTTTCATCAGAAGTAGAAATACAATAGTCGTTTTTTAAATCCTATCCAATGGTTGAAAAGAAAGGAGTAAACACTAGTAGGTTGTGACGGCTGTCAATCAAAATGTGGAGCGGTGATTCGTTCCATGTGTCCCCTTTCAGAAAACAAATGGATAATTTTAATTTAACAGAATTCATCAATGTGTCGCCTGCTGTGGTGTTTTAATTCACATCCCTTGTAAAAATATGAACGCTTTTGGTTTAATATATTCTTAATATATAAGACTGCCAATGAGCTAATTTCATGTTGGTTTACATTTTATCTGTTTATTATTTACTTTGTTGGATTTTAGTTGGACTTGGTCAGAACTGTTTCAAAAATAGTTAACTGCATGATGGTCGTTTGGGCTCAGTGATGGTCCTTTGGGCTCAGTGATGGTCCTTTGGGCTCAGTGATGGTCCTTTGGGCTCAGTGATGGTCCTTTGGGGTCACTGATGGTCCTTTGGGGTCAGTGATGATCCTTTGGGCTCAGTGATGATCCTTTGGGCTCAGTGATGGTCCTTTGGGGTCACTGATGGTCCTTTGGGGTCAGTGATGATCCTTTGGGCTCAGTGATGGTCCTTTGTGCTCAGTGATAGTCCTTTGGGCTCAGTGATGATCCTTTGTGCTCAGTGATGGTCCTTTGGGCTCAGTGATAGTCCTTTGTGCTCAGTGATAGTCCTTTGGGCTCAGTGATGATCCTTTGGGCTCAGTGATGGTCATTTGGGCTCAGTGATGGTCATTTGGGCTCAGTGATGGTCCTTTGTGCTCAGTGATGGTCCTTTGGGCTCAGTGATGGTCATTTGGGCTCAGTGATGGTCCTTTGGGCTCAGTGATGGTCATTTGGGCTCAGTGATGGTCCTTTGGGCTCAGTGATGATCCTTTGGGCTCAGTGATGGTCATTTGGGCTCAGTGATGGTCATTTGGGCTCAGTGATGGTCCTTTGGGCTCAGTGATGGTCCTTTGGGCTCAGTGATGGTCCTTTGGGCTCAGTGATGATCCTTTGGACTCAGTGATGGTCCTTTGGACTCAGTGATGGTCGTTTGGGCTGAGTGATGGTCCTTTGGGCTGAGTGATGGTCCTTTGGGCTCAGTGATGGTCCTTCGGGCTCAGTGATGATCCTTTGGACTCAGTGATGATCCTTTGGGCTCAGTGATTGTCCTTTGGGCTCAGTGATGGTCCTTTGGGCTCAGTGATGATCCTTTGGGCTCAGTGATGGTCCTTTGTGCTCAGTGATGGTCCTTTGGGCTCAGTGATGGTCCTTTGGGCTCAGTGATGGTCCTGCAATGATCCACCCCACAAGGTGGGTTGGATCATTGCACCTCTCAAGATCAGAGGGCAGTTTGTTCCAGTGATGGTTTCACCTGTTGCAGAGCCTTGCGGTCCCGTGCGGTATGACTGCCGAACCAGACTGTGATAGAGCTGGTGAGGATACTCTTGATTGTACATCTGTAGAAGCATAATAGGTCCCCTTTAAGATTTTATTTTTTTAGGTCTTTGAGAAACGTGGAAGGCATGTTAGTGGACATCTTAAGTCCATAGGAAGTCCTGAATTAATTTTGAAGCACATTTTTTTTCTACTAGATTTGTATGTATTTTATCCCTCCTGTCAGCTTTGTGCTTGAAAGTTCTGGATTTGCATTGCTAACAAATCTAGGATTAGTTCTTTGTCTCCATGTCAGTGAACAGTTATTGGAGACAGAGATTTTCAAAAACAGATAGAATTTGCAACTCAAAACTGAGAGAAAAAAGTTACTCTGCAGGTACAATTCAAGTCTAGTTTGGTTGTTTGGCTTGTGTGTAAATTGAAGCATGTGATTTCTAAAAGAGTGTTGAAATTGGTCTTCTTGTTGCTCTTATCTGCATGAAATTTCATTTCCATGTTCACTCTTTCCTCTTGATTACTCTTTGAACTTCAGATCTCCAGACACGCACTGCTCTTCCCTTCATCTAGTTCTCACTTTCTCTCTCCATCCCTCCCTCATTTGAAAATGTAAATTTCTTTGGCTGCTGTTTTCTCTTCCTTCTGTCTGATTGTGACGATTGATTTGACTCTGTGGTTCCCTAACGCATTGGAACATTGTAGATTTGACCACAGTGTCATCAGGCTTTCCAACCAAGCATTCACACACATACTCACTCACTCATTCATTCACATACCCACACACACATACGCCACAAACATTCTCAGACTGTGGTCATGAAATCAGTTGAGTGAAACATACGGACCAAGTTTGCACTCTTAAGAAAAAAATGGTTCTTAACAGTACCAGATTTGGGTTCTTTGACTTGTAACAATAGCAGAACCCTTTTTGGTGATAAATACAATGTCTCAGTTATGTATGGTATCCTATGGTTTCCTGAAGGAGGGAATGGAGACATATGTTGACATATGTTGAAGTTTTTGACAGTTAGGGATTTAAAAAACAAAATGGCGGGAAAAAGAACCCTTAACTCCAACACTAAGAACTATTTTAGCATAAAGCGGGTCTTCAGGACAATATGGTTCTAAATAGAACTGTTACAATGTGTAAAGAACACTAAAGGCCTGTTCACACCTGATGACTTAATGATAACTGCATTATCGCCCACACCAACGAATGCACAATAATGCTTTGTTTATTATAAATGTGCGCTGCAGTTATGTCATCGTTAAAAGGACAGTTCACACACAAATGAAAGTCATCATTTACTCACTCTGGTGTTGTACTATTGCTGTATGGTGGATTTTCATGCTTCATTCAAAGCTGCATTTATTTATTCAAAATAACAGTAAAACTGTATACTGTAATTTTGTAAAAATTTCAATTTCAACAGTCAAAACTTTTCCGTGTCACATAATCCTTCAAAATCATTTTAATATGCTGATTTGGTCCTTAAGAAACAGTTTTTTTAGTTATCAATGTGGAAATCAGTTGTGCTACCCATGGAAACCGTGACGTATTTTTTGATGAATTCTTTGATGAATAGAAGGCTAAACAAAATTTATTAGTTAGAACAGCATTTTTTTTCATATAGAAATCTTTTATAACATTATAAATGTCTTTATTGTCACTTTTGATCAATTTAATGTGTCCTTGCTGAATAAAAGTATTTCTTTCTTTGAAAAAATTTGAACAGTAATTTAATTCTAAAGAACTAGAGAAAAATTTTGTGTAACATATTTCCCCAGTGGCATCAGGCTGTAACACCCTGTTGGGCTCTAATTGTAATCTTTATTTTTAAGTGCGTGGCCTCATAAACAGATCTGCCTTAGGACAGGATGTTGAGCAGCTGGTGTGCTATTAGTGACACAACAACCTGAAGCTGACTGCTCTGAAGCCTGCAGTGATCATTGTGGACTTAAAGAAGGACGCACAAACCCCCACAACCCTTAACATCAGTGGCTCAGCTGTCAACACCATTGAGTCCTTAAGTTCGCCCTTAAGAGGGAAGCAAACACTGATACTGTCGTAAGGAAGGATCAACAGAGGATGTCTTTTATGACAACTGAAGAAATGCAGTCTACACAATAGTCTTAACAGTTGGGTATCAGGTCAATCACTGCACCGTGGCAGGTCAAAGTAGTCCCATGCCTCACATCATTTTAAAACTGACATTGATGTGCAATTTTCAACAATATATAAACAAAATTTATTTAAAAAAATAATAATAAAAAAAGTTTAATTTGTTATAACATTAATTAAAGGGTTAGTTCACAAAATTTTTCATTCTGTCATCATTTATTCACACTTATGTTGTTCCAAACCTGTTTGAGTTTCTTTCTCTCTTTCTCATTTTGTTTTTCATCACAAAATAAGATCATGAATAATAAAAATAATGTTGGTAACCAGTTGATTGGCCACATAAAAGTTTTTGTCCAAACTATAGATATTTTGTCAATCGCTTGGTTTCTATTTCGAATGTGTTGTGCTACATAGCCCCGCCCACCATGAAATCTCATTGGTCCAAAATTCCTCTGCACTCTATAGACCTCATGTAGCCCCGCCCTTTTTTAAGCGCTGTGCTCATTGTGTTCGGTCTTCCAGTTTGTATTTTCACAGCATTATGGTAAGATGTTACGTATTTATGGAATGAACTAGCCTGGTTAAAACCAGACCAGTACCGTTCAAAAGTTTGAGGTCAGCATCATTACGCCAGTCTTGTCACATGATCCTTCAGAAATCATTCTAATAGAATCTGTAATTCCGAATGCCAGTATCTGACAGTAGACTGACAGCCACACACTCTCCTCAAACATAATGCACAAGGTAAAAATGTCTGCTGCTTGACAGCAATTAAAATAGACCAACAATTAAAAACGGCACAGATAAGGTATATTCCCTTAAGAAGACAAAAATACATTGAATGCAGCCTACCTTGCCTCCAGGACATCTACAACATTCAACAATACGCCTTCATGCGTGTCATCACCCCTTTGAAATACTTTCATAACTATAAGCACAAAAATAACCATGCACAAGGACAGGAACCCTCATTAGCTGTAACAACCGAACAACATCCATGCTAAATGCTGGCTGTTGTTAAGCTGGGATCCACCACCTGATATTTACTCCCACATTAATACACAGCACACTAACTTCATTGCATAATTACTAATTTTATGCAATGATCCTGTAAGAATCTTTAATATGAGCACTATGCAAGCTATATAAAGTTGCATACTTGACCAATTAACAGTGTATTGTACAGTATGTTGCATTTGATGTGTTTTCTATGATTTACATGACTGGAAAAATATTCAACAATATGCTTTTCTGCTCTTTATATTCCACATTTTGCATTCTTTTTGTGTGTACAGGTATGTTTATTGTGACCTTGGGAGCAATTTTAAAGTCAAATTTCACCTTAAGTACTGTTTCCTGGCTTGGAAACTCAATTTGTTAGTCTGCCTGTCTTTCTTTCCAATGGTGCTCTCTATTCCTCTATTTTCCCCCATTGTCACAACCTTATAGTAATTTCTGCACTGCTGTTAAGTATTTAGTGCACTCGTTGTGTATGGTTTAACTCTTTCTCTGCCAAAGCTACAGTTGATGTGTTTCTAAGTGATTTCTGCTCCACTAGCGAGACAAATCAGAATCATGAATTTTTCCAAATGCACTTACTGCTTTTTTCACTGGCAAAAAATTGCAATCAACTTAGAAGTCACAAACATCTAATTATAGACGTGCGTACATAGTAGATGTTTTAAAAGTGATAATTCTTTGGGGAATCTTAAAGGGATAATTTAGCTAAAAATCCCTGTTTGACTACAGTGGGCTCCAAAATGCTTTAGTTTTCTGCTGAAGAAAGTACAGTACGTCATAGAGGTCTGGAATGGCGTAAGTAAATGAGTAAATCAGTTTTGGGTAAACGATCTATTTAAATGCGTAAAATTATCTAAATTGAATCTTTACCATTACCCTTACCGTTCTTAAATCTAGCCTGGAAGTATTAGTTGAAGGCCTGTAATATCTTATATTTTAAAGTTAAAGCTGAAAGTGTGAAAACATCCCATGCTGAGATTTTTCCACTGTGGATTTATTTTGGACCGAGTGCGAGACTTCTCTTTTTTTCATTTTCCCTTCCCTCTTTTTTTCCCACTGGATGGAGAGGCTGGAATTAAAAACTCTTGAGTTCAAAGGGATTTTTTTTTCCTTACAGGAGATAGATTAAAACGCTTATTCTTGACGTTTTCATGTGGTTTCTCTCTTTCCCAGTCTGTCCTCTCTCTGTCTCCCTGACTTTATTTCACCTTGAGCTCCATATGAACAACATCCAGTGCCCATTAAATATCTCCCAGGCTTATCCTTCTCTCCATCTCTCTTGTCTTACCCCTTGTTTGCTTGTCTGATTCACATTTCCTGTCCTAAAAGCTCTGCCATATTGAAGTCAGAGTATAGGCTGTTTAGTTTCTAATGGTTCCTCCTCTTTCACCTTGAGTCTGTATGTGCGTACATGCATTAGCAAATGTGTCTAGTAATCAAAACGAAGCCGCTCGGTGAAATGTCGACAAAAGAGCTCTATATATTTAAATGTGGACAGTCACCCATGACTGGACTTTATTGACATTACACGGTGGCTCATGCATTAAAACACTGAGCTCCTCTGTTTTTAGATTACTGTAGGCTTTGGCCACGGAAGTCTGCCGTTGCGTCAAGATTTGGTTTGGAGAAATAACACTTCCATGAATGAATAGTCACAACAAATGTTTTTTTTTCTCCACTTCATCGTCATCTTTGTCATTATTTGAGTTGCTACAGCATCATTTTTATTCTTAGATGTAATTTAAATTATTGAGGTTGAGTTAAAGCAGTGCTAAAAGAGTCTGCTCACAGCAGCGCTACAGTGTGTAATCCCAATAGTATCCTTCCACCTGGAATTTCCACCATGTTTTATGGTTATATAATGGAAATGATAACTTCACCATATAAGTACTGGAAGAACAGATTCCTGTACTTGTTAAAGGAATAGTTCACTCAAAAAAATGAATATTCTATTAGCATTTACTTACCCTCATGTTGTTCCAAACTCGTAAGACTTTTTTTTCCCCTGGCTGGAACATAGAGAATTTCAAAGACAGCAAAAGTGCTCTTTTGTTGCTTCTTTACATGCTATTACAATAAAAAGGGAACTTTCAACTTTTAAAAGTATCCTTAAAGTAGTTTATGTAACTTGCGCACTAGTAAATGGATGACATAATGTAAGTCATAAGCGATTACAACAATAAATAAATGTTGATTTGATGTTGTTATGGCTGTATCCCATTAACTTTAATAAATGCTTGTTCGTTAGTTTCAAACAGCTCTTTCAGATTATTGATTTTTTTTTTGTTTGATTTTAATTTGGTCTTCCAAACTGAAATGTCAATATCATCATATTTTTACATACAGAAGTGAACCCACACAAGCATTCCTTCTGACTATATTATAATATTATATAATATAGGTAGATTTTCACAGAAATGTGTTCTTGGGAAAAAAGTATTTTTCAGAATAATGTCAGACCGGGGCAATTTGTAATTTTATTGGTTAATTATTTACAATTTCTGATGTTGAAAACAATGGTTGTTTTGTGTCACCTTTTCCATTTCCATTTGTAATTTGTAGTTTCATAAATTTTGTATTTATTTTGCTTTTTAAATATACATATTTTGTGGAAGACACCACTTTTTTGTTTGAAAGTAATCTTTTCAAACCTGTGTTTAAAAAAAAGTCCTCATTGCGGCAACATACCCTATAGTATCACAACACATATGTATATGTAGCCTATATATATATATATATATATATATATATATATATATGTGTGTATATCATTATATATACATATATATAATATATATATATATACTATATGTATATATATAATAAATATATATATATATATATATATATATATATAGTACACTATATTTGAATTAAAAGTTGATATGTGTAAGCATACGTCTGTATTTTTTTCCCTGTTTCCTTCCATTTTAGAAAAGGCTTTTCAGCAGCAGTCTAAAATCTCTGTGGAGTTCTGCCAGTCAGTAATGTCATTTTGTCCAGGGCTTTCAGCAGTTTCACTGGGTGTGGCACATCTAGTTGTGGGGGTGACACTTCTGTTATGGTGACTACAGTATGGAGCTCTTAGTGCTTTTAAAAACTCATATAAAGGTGTGAGTGTGTCATGTGTGTGTGAAAATTTGAAAGCTCTATTGACGTTTCTCACAAGAGCGCTATTGAACACAGGCTATAGAGGAACATGAAAGCCCACTCTCCCTTCTTTCCTTATTTATTTTGTTGTGTTTTTCTTTGGCGAGTTATTTTTTCCTGTCCTCGAGAGAAATATCGGTTCAAAAAGTGGCAAAAGGCCTTGGTTAATGTAAGTGGACGTGTATGCGTGTTTGTGCATGTTCATTTTTCATTGTGTCCAGTGATGTATTGATTTGTGCACGTGCGCTAAAAAGAGTAATTATCATGTTGCCCGCTCGCCGATGAGGCCATCCAGAACTGAAATAATAAAACACTCATGTGCTTTCATTAGAACTTCACTTGCCTCAGTTTTACAAATAAGCAAATTGATTTGGTACAGGTTACCCTGATTAGAAAGGAAATGAAAACGCAAGTGGACAATCTTGTTCACCCTTCTTACATGTGTTTTGTTTGTTTCTCTTTTGGTTTCAGAGCAATAACATTGGACAATCAGCTCGTGGTGTTGGGCACGACAGCAGCAGACGCAGGGCGGTATTACGTACAGGCTGTTAATGAACGCAATGGAGAAAACAAAACCAGTCCTTCCATTTACCTGAGTATAGCAAGTAAGTTTTTGCAGTGTGTATATGGTTATGTAATATGTAATGTTGTCATATACAGTAATTTGTAATTGATAGGTCATTAACGATAGATTATACCTGTATATATACTGTATATACAGACACACTCTCACCTAAAGGATTATTAGGAACACCTACTAATACTGTGTTTGACCCCCTTTCACCTTCAGAACTGCCTTAATTCTAAGTGGCATTGATTCAACAAGGTGCTGAAAGAATTTTTTTTAGAAATGTTGGCCCATTTTGATTGGATAGCATCTTGCAGTTGATGGAGATTTGTGGGACACATCCCAAAGATGCTCTATTGGGTTGAGATCTGGTGACTGTGGGGGCCATTTTAGTGCAGTGAACTCATTGTCATGTTCAAGAAACCAATTTTAAATGATTCGAGCTTTGTGACATGGTGCATTATCCTGCTGGAAGTAGCCATCAGAGGATGGGTACATGGTGGCCATAAAGGGATGGACATGGTCAGAAACAATGCTCAGGTTGGCCGTGGCATTTAAATAATGCCCAATTGGCACTAATGGGCCTAAAGTGTGCCAAGAAAACATCCCCCACACCATTACACCACCACCACTAGCCTGCACAGCGGTAACAAGGCATGATGGATCCATGTTCTCATTCTGTTTACGCCAAATTCTGACTCTACCATCTGAATGTCTCAACAGAAATCGAGACTCAACAGACCAGGCAACATTTTTCCAGTCTTCAACTGTCCAGTTTTGGTGAACTCTTGTAAATTGTAGCCTCTTTTTCCTATTTGTAGTGGAGATGAGTGGTACCCGGTGGGGTCTTCTGCTGTTGTAGCCCATCCGCCTCAAGGTTGTGTGTGTTGTGGCTTCACAAATGCTTTGCTGCGTACCTCGGTTGTAACGAGTAGTTATTTCAGTCAAAGTTGCTCTTCTATCAGCTTGAACTAGTTGGCCCATTCTTCTCTGACCTCTTGCATCAACAAGGCATTTTCACCCACAGTACTGCCAACTGCCATGTGATTGGTTGATTAGATAATATATATATATATATATATATATGTCTGTGTGTGTGTATATATATATATATATATATATATATATATATATATATATATATATATATATATATATATATATATATATATGTATATATATATATATATAGTCCTTTTTTACGTTATCTTCTGTGATTATGTTATGTGGTTAAAATTGTGATGTGAAATGGTAATATTTTTCATGTTGTTCTCATTCAGATTGGCTCTCTGGGACAAAATATTGATTTTTTTTGTGAAGTGGATGTGCTTTTTAAATTAAACACATTGACCCTCTGATTCACCTTTTACATTTTCAGCCATCTCATTTCTCCATACTGTCAATATGCTGCTGAAACAACCGCTTGTGTTGTGTGGCACATTCTGTCGTTTGGTTTTTAAAGGATATTCATTTGGTCTGTCCACTGGGACTGAAGGAGAGAGTTGTTTTAGCTCCTAATTAAAGATGGATTTTTTTCATACCTTTGTTTAAACATCCAGATACTTTTTAAAGTGCTGTGACAAAAAAGTACTTTGTAGAAGACCTTGCTAAATTTCATTTAAAAATGATTGTAAAACTAGAGGAACAAAAGGTTAAGGAAAGTGTTCCACATCCATCATCTCTTTTAGTCATTAGTTTTTCTGCAGTGTTAGGGGATAAGAGGTTCACAGCTGTCAGTCAAATCCACCATTTGGAGAATTGTCTTTTTTTTCTAATCAAAAATTTAGTTGGAGATGTTGAAAGTAGTTTTAAAGGACCTGAGATTCTACAAACAGAGTTTTGAGTTGAATGAATATGACAAGGACACAAGAAGGAGAAGAACAAAGAATAATAATAAGAGAGCTGACAGCAGGAGGAATTTTGAACCCCAAAATTACTAGTTTTTACTTAATTTATTATAACTATGTCTCTCTGTATTGACCTTTAAGAATTTTAAGAGCTTTTGGGATATTTTTTTATTATTATTATTTGTCCATATTGGTTCATAAGCCTTTTGGAGGGGCGACTCTTCGTTTGCTGGTAGATTAAAAATTCAGTTGGTCTTTAAAAACATAGGATATACTTAGATTTGACAGATATTGGTGTTTGATTTCTTTAAAGTTTGTGGTAGAGGTAGATAGAATAGCATACGAATATATGTTTGGAAGGGAATGAATCGTAATAGAAACAGAATTAAACTTAAGTAAATTAAGCATTGTTTGGGCAAAACTTTGGGGTCAGTAAGATCTGATTTATTTCTTTTAAAGAAATTAATATTTTCATTCAGAAATGAGGGACACATTAAATTAATCAAAAGAGACATACATTTATAATGTTTTATAATTACTTTTTATGAACTTTATATTCATCAAAGTATCCTTATTTTTTTTTCTGGTTTCCACACAAATATTAAGCAGATATTAATGTTTTCAACATTGATATTAATAAGAAATGTTACTTAAACAAAAAAAAAAAAAAAAAAAAACCCTACATTTTTGATTAATGAGGCTGAAAATTCAGCTTTGCCATCAATTACAATTAAAATATGTACCAGTTTTATTGTAATAATATTTCACAGTATTACTGTTTTTACTTTATTTAGATCAAATATATTCAGCAAAAAAAGAAAGCATTTTTTGAACAATATTCTTTTTTTTCTTTCTTTTTTTTACAAAAATCATAATGACCCCAACAGTAGTGTGTGTGTAAATACAGTATATAGAATATTTTGAGACATGGATCAAAGAGAGATGGCATCATAAAGTATGGATTTTAAAACATGGAACCTTGAAGTGTAGGCACCTATAGTTTAGGATCAATGGCCCAAACATGCTCAATGGGTGACATGTTCCCTCGAGAACTGCCTGTGTGCGCTCTTCCTTCTCAGACAGAAAAATGCACAGTTCGTGTGTGTCACCCGGCTTCAGATATCTTGAGCACGGGTCTGCACACTTCTGAAACCTGATTTTCAAAGCGGTTACAGATTTTACAAAACAGTCCCTGAAGACAAAAAAAAAATATATTGTCATGTTTGCAAGGCGCACTTTTATTCTTCCAGGTCGCATGTTTTTCATTCACATTAATGATTCATGGGCTGTCGCCAGTCATTGTGATTTGATTGTGATTTGATTATGATTTCAGACACCTGTCACGCCTGAGGCGTTCCCCAAAGCGACATTTGACGCAGTGCGAGTTCACTTTCGAAAGGGAACAAATATTTTATCACAAGTTAATTTCAACATATGAGACATATTCATTTTGTATTGAATGCTATGTATTCCATATCTAGATTATATGTAATATTATTATAATGTAAAGACAACCATCAATACTATAGTGCATAAGTTCGTGTCTGGACAGTGTTGTGTGAGAGAGAGAAAAATCACAGGACAGGTTAATCACTTTTGGAGGCTGGCTCCATTTATTATCAAAACAAAAATAAATGACAGATTAGGTGGATGAGGCCGAGGGTGATCCTCTCTCCGATGTGGGACAACAGGTCATCGAACTGGGCGCGGGACAGGCAGAAGTGCTGCTGAAAGCGGCCATCATCCAGGCACAGCTTCTAGAGCGCGCAAATGGTGAAACTCGCCAAACTGGGTTCGCCTCCAAAGGGTCCAGTGGAAACAAATATCGCAATGACCCCTATGCCACCGTTCTGCTCTCCAGAGCAAATACAGAGTGTTGACTCTCTCTCTGAATGCACGATCAACATAAAAAAGATGGCCGCCAACAGGTTTTGATTCCGACGCTCGTGGCACTTGAACACTTTGAATCCATTCGCACGTCAAGAGCGAGTGGATTCAAAGTGTTTAAGCCATCTTTTATTGTTGATCGTCCATTCATCGAGAGAGCCAACGCTCTGTATTTGCTCCGGAGAGCAGAACGGTGGTGTAGGGGGGTCATCGTCGCTGTATTTGTTTCCAATTTTTTGCGTTTGTCAATTTCGCTCTTGTCGTGTGAATGGATTCAAAGTGTTCAAGCGTATAACTAGATGCGGTAGGCGTGAATTTGACGCGCTATTCGCGTCTGGTGTGAACGCACAGTTAATGCACATTTAGATCAGCTCATGAAAAATGGGGGCAAAAACAAAAGTGTTGCGTTTATAATTTTATAAGTGTATGTAACCATGGAAATGGAAAAATTGGAAACAAATACAGCGACGATGACGCCTTCGCCGCCGTTCTGCTCTCCAGAGCAAATACAGAACGTTAACTCTCTTGATGAATGCACGATCAATATAAAAAAGATGGCCACCAATAGGTTTTGATTCCGACGCGCGTGGTGCTTGAACACTTTGAATCCATTCGCTCATCAAGAACGAATTTTTCGCGTGTAAAAAACAAAAGTTGTTGCTCTTGACGTGCGAGTGGATTCAAAGTGTTCAAGTGCCTGGCGCGTCAGAATCAAAACCCGTTGGTGGCCATATTTTTTATGCTGATCGTGCATTCATCGAGAGAGTCAATGCTCTGTATTTGCTCTGGAGAGCAGAACGGCAGCGTAGGGGTCATCGTCGTGGTATTTGTTTCCAATTTTTTGTATTTGTCAATTTCGCTCTTGATGTGCGAATGGATTCAAAGTGTTCAAGCGCCACGTACGTCGGATTCAAAACCCATTGGCGGCCATCTTTTTATGTTGATCGTGCATTCATCGAGAGAGTCAACGCTCTGTATTTGCTCTGGAGAGCAGAATGGCAGCGTAGGGGTCATCGTCGTGGTATTTGTTTCCAATTTTTTGTATTTGTCAATTTCGCTCTTGATGTGCGAATGGATTCAAAGTGTTCAAGCACCACGCACATCGGAATCAAAACCATTGGCGGCCATCTTTTTTATGTTGATCGTGCGAGAGTCAATGCTCTGTATTTGCTCTGGAGAGCAGAACGGCGGCGTAGGTGTCATTGCCGTGGTATTTGTTTCCAATTTTTTGTATTTGTCAATTTCGCTCTTGACGTGCGAATGGATTCAAAGTGTTCAAGCGCCACGTACGTCGGATTCAAAACCCATTGGCGGCCATCTTTTTATGTTGATCGTGCATTCATCGAGAGAGTCAACGCTCTGTATTTGCTCTGGAGAGCAGAATGGCAGCGTAGGTGTCATCGTCGCGGTATTTGTTTCCAATTTTTTCTATTTGACTTGACGTGCGAATGGATTCAAAGTGTTCAAGCGTATAACTAGACGCGGTAGGTGCAAATTTGATGCGCTATTCGCGTCTGGTGTGAACGCACAGTTAGATTAGCTCATGAAAAATGGGGGCAAAGACAAAAGTATTGTGTTTATAATTTTGTCAGTGTATGTAACCATGGAAATGGAGGCTAGCATGTCACTTTATTTGACTTTTTCAGCAGCTCTCACTGTCTTCTGCGAGTATAAGAGTGGTTTTCTGTGTGACTCATTTCTCTGCATGTTGTCAGTGGTGGAGAGAGGCTGAGTAGGAAGAGAGGGTAAGCATCCATCTGGACCAGAGGAAACCAGATGATGACATCTGGAGAGAGAAAGACAGAGAGAGAAAGAGTAGTACCTCATTAATATGCGTATGTATTTATGGGTAAATTGTGCTTTTAGCATGCATGTCCGCCCGTCTAAATAGCAACAATATTAGCATGCTGATGGCATTTAAATTTTGTATGAACCTTAGAGAAGTTTTTAATTCATTTAATTCAAGGGTTGATCTCACTGTATTTATAATCAATTGGAAAAAAATGTGTTTAACACAGTTAACAGGTTTACCTAATTTGATATTCTAAAATTTTATTCTGTTCTCTTTGATTTCTTAATTTGATACTTCTTTAACGTTGGTTATAATTTAATTAGATTTAAAAATTACTATTTATTATTATTAGTCCCATCTGGATTTCATTTATAAATTTGCCATTACAAACTTTCTCAGGTAAAGTTTCTATATCATTTAATGACAGAGCTTGATGCTTGATGAAACCTATACGTCACTGGATCAGTTGGTGGGGTTTTATGTTATTTAGAGCAGATTTATCTGTTGTTTGGTGGGTGGCTAAATAACTAATATGAGATTCTTGTCAATGATGAGTGCACGCACTTAAACTTCTAGAAGTATTTTGACAGTCTGTGTCTCTTTCTTGTCTCTTGTTCTTTCTATTTACATTGTTTGCCAGTGCTTGCGTGCCAGATGTTGATTATGCACGGTTTAAAACTAAACTCATCAGACTTTTGTCCCTAGTGTCATATGCATTTTTAATTGTCTCACAGAATCTCTGTTCCTGCTTCTTCTCGTCTCTAGAGATACGACTAGTAGCTTTCTATCTTTCTTTATCTCTGTCCCAGGCCCTCTTCCTTTTTCTGAACGTTTCGACATCTTGGCCACTTAGACAATGTAATGTAATCATATTTGAGAGTCAGATCAAAATCAAATGTGAGAGTTATTGTTTTATTGTGTAGACTAAACAAAATTAATTTATCCGTGTTTTTGTTGTTTTTCAGTGTGATATTTTATTGTCTGAAGGTAATTGATTGATAATTGTTTGCCTGATTTCTATTTTAATGTTTAAAAATGTAATTTACAATAGCAAAGCTAAATTTTCAGCAGCCATTATTTTAGTTCTCAGTGTCACATGATTTATCATTCTGAAATAAATGTTTCTTAAGCTTAACCCTCTGGTACTATTCACAAGGTTTTTTTTTTCAATGAAAGGATTATACAATATTTTAGTTTGAAAAGTGGTTTGATAGGGATTTATGGTACTAAATAATATTTATGCAGTAGTTATAATCCATATATTACATTTTTTAACATTGTCATAAATCTTTAATGCTTTGTAGTACAGACTTTGATTGTACTTAGACTAGATTTATTGTTATGAAAAATGCACAAAAATGCAATTTCATCTGTATATATATATATATATACAATCTAAAAAATGCTGGGTTGTTTCAACCCGAATTTGGGTCAAATATGGACAAACCCAAATGTTGTGTTAAAAATGTTATCCCAACTTAAACTTTCACTTTCAGCTGTACATTTTTTAATCACATTTTTAACCCAGCATTTGGGTTTGTCCATATTTGTCCCAAATTTGGGTTGAAACAACCCAGAATTTTTTAGAGTGTATAATATATGTATAATATACATATATATATAATATACACACACACACACACATATATATATATATATATATATATATATATATATATATATATATATATATATATATATATATATATATATAATGTATATAAATGTATATTCCAAAACATGTTTTACTCTAAAACAGAGAGAAAATGAAAGCCATAAATCTAAACACGCTATATCTCAAACCATAAGCTTTCAGTAAGATTTTGTCTGTGCGCTGTACCAAACATTTACAATAGATTCAAATTTTCTCCCATTTATTTCTACTGTGGTTATTTTTGACCGCGAACAATACAAGTGTGGCTATTTTTTTCAGGACCATTTAACCTTTTCAAATCATGTCCGTGAATTGTTTTTCGTGTTCACACTCCAAATTCCAACTCCAAGTTTCGTGCCATTCCGATAAAGTAAAAAGGTCTAAAAAACTATGGGTTAAAGAATATTTTATTTTTGTTATCAATGTTGAAAACAGGTGTACTGCTTAATAAGGTTTTAAAAACATTTATTTAAAAAAAAAAATAACATTGTTGGCATTTTTTTATTCAATATTGTGCCCTTGCGGAATGTAGTATTGGTTTCTTAAAAAAGAAAAGAAAAAAGACAGCAGTGAATTATTGAATTTACGTCAGTGTGTTATGTTAATGCCCATGTTATTTCTCTGAAAATATTGCAAATTTCATCCTTAATCAGCAAAACCTTTCAAACACTGCCACTAACTGTGAAGACTGTAATCCAATCAAGTTTATCATTGTCCCAAACATCTAATCCTCAAGATTAAAACATATCCAGCTCAGGATTAACACATCTGGAAAATTACATGCTCATTAATCTTTAGATGAGATTTACAGCCAAATTTGTCCAGCCACCATTTTATATATCTGATTAATCTGTAAGTTTAATACTGTCCTGCTTTCCTGTTTCAATGAAATCAAATCAAATCAAGTAGAATGATTTGATGAAACACAGGCCTGCTGTGATTGTGAGTGATGGGTGATGGTGTTATGGAACAGTAGGAGTTATGATAAAGTATACTAACATCAGAAGCAGACAGCAAAGCTTTATGTTGTTAATGATCATGCATGAACGCTCAAATCAAATCTGTGCACGTTAAAACGTCTCTAAAGACAGAATGTTATTTATTTTTGCTGATTCTGTAATCAAAAACTATAAAGTACGTATAATTAATAATCACTGTATAAAATCACCTCAAGTGAAATTGCTCTCAGTCTTTTCATAACAAATTAGTATGCTTCTGCTGATCTAATTTGCAATTAAACTTTTTTGTGATGAAAATGTCAGGGCCTCTACAAGTTTGTGAAAAAGCTGATTATCCATTTTATCCAGCATGATATGAAAACTTCTGACCTTTACAAAGAAGTTTAAGCATAGTCAGTTTGATCAGTGACCTATAATAGTGCAAAATCTTTAATATTTCTTCATTTATATCATAACTTCTAATCGTCTGACTCTTAAACATCGTCAAAGTCCCTTTAAGACTTTTAGTCCCCTTTGTATAGAATACATCTTTGATGCATTATCATGCTTTTGCAATGCCTTTATTTCACCTTTTGTTCTAGTATATTATAATACATAATAGTACTTCCATAAGAATTTTTAGCATTAAATACACAATTAGCTCAATTAGAGTTAAATCATGCATATAATGGACTAAAATATGTTTTATGAGGCACTATGAATATGTTTATAAGTCTTTATAGACCTCCTAGAAAGTGATACCAAATATCTTGGTTCTCCTCAAGTATTTTGTTAGCGGTTTCAGTGTATTGCGTCTTTGTTGTCAGCCTGCCTTCGAGTGTTTGTCAGGATATTCTGGATTTGACTTTGCTGTTGCTTTAGAAGGTGAAGTTTAAAAGACATTCATTCTGTCGTTTCTCTTCAGGAGATCTACTGTATGTCAGTATCTATCACAGTCACTTTTAAACAACCTCCCTCCTCAAAAAGGCTCAACTGGAAAGTTTTCTCCCAATTTGTCTGTTGTGAATCGTTATTTGTTTTCCAACTTATAACAAGGTTCATTCCAAAATCTTATCTTCTTAGCGGATATAAATACTGACTTAAGTTGATTCTGAGATACGTTTAGTAGTGGAAGTAGATGCTTCCCACTTCCTTTCTCTTTGTCTTCTTCTTTTTTTCATGTACTCACCTCAAGGATTTTCCCCTTCATATTTAATTACAGGCACTAGGCTGTGTTCGGTGTGTGTGTGTGTGTGTGTCCATCCGTGTGTTTGTGTGTGACCTCAGCGGGGTCTTGTCTTTGCCAGTTAGAACACGCAGGCCAAAATTTTATCTCACAATGGCAGCTGACTCACACAACACGAGCCAAAGTCTCCTTCAAGAGAATTAACCAAATCATTAGAGATAAAGAAAGAAAGAGAGGGGGGGAGGGACAGAGAGAGACTCATTATTGTCTGAGTAGTTTACTGAAAGGTCGCTTCATCCCTCTTTACCGTCCACTAAAGATGTTTGTGTCCTTTTCTCTGTTCATATTGTCGAGGTTGTAAGTGTATGTTTATGGGCCTGAGTGATACAATTGTTGTAATTTCCACTGTAGACATACTAGCTCTGCTATATAACATACTAGGCTGCTTTGTTGTATGCCGTCTTATAAACTAAAGTCCCTAACATACTTTTGGTGAAAACTGGTTTTGATGTTGTTTAGAAAATAAAGTTCATTTCGAGTTCATTTCACGAGTTCGAAACAACTTTCCAAAGCAAACTTTCCGAAAACGATTGCTAAACACTTTTAAACTAGTATAGGTGGCGATGACGTAATAGGAAGGTGTGCTCTGAGGCTCCGCCTTCTTTGATGTGAAAATCTTCTCTGGTTAAGGCCGTGTGTCCACCAAAGCGTGTTTAGCCTGCTGAAAACGCTGTGCTTAGGACGCTTGAAAGCGTTTTGGCAGCGCAGCGTTTTTTCCGTTGAGACGTTTCGTTGCTATGATACTCATTATCCGCAGCGTTTACTTGTAACTGATTTCGCAGATAATTTGTTTCATACTAACAATTTATTTTTCATCCATTTTGTTCGGTTAGCTCTGTTGGTTGATGTCGTTGTTCAGAAAGAATGTTGTGACAGTTGGTCGGTGTGGTATTAGTCCCGCCCCTCGTCCACTGTGATTGGACGGCTGGTTAAGAAGTGACAATGATAGCGCTGCGCTTTATCCAAAGTTGAACATTTTTCAACTCTCGGCGACTAGTAAAAAACGGCTGGCGCTCGGCGCTTCAGCTTGAAAAAAAAAACGCTCAGCACCTCGTTACACTCATGGCTCAATGGCGCTCCTATTGAAAACAATTTAAAACGTACGTCAGGCGCGTGGAAAAACGCTTTGGTGGACACACGGCCTAAAGGTAGGGAATCTTCAGAGGCTAGCAGTAGCGAGCTAGCTTTGAAAGCATTAGATCCCACCCTCCCTTCAGAGCGTCTCCAAAGCCACGTTTCCCTTTAATTACACAACGCGTACAGCAGGGAGCAAACAAAAGCATCATGAGAGACGGTTAAATCACCTCATATCTCGAACCACGTAACATTACAATAATAGTGAACAGAAACAACTTAAAGAGGACTGATTTGTACCACTTGACTGCTGCAGAACATTGGTAGTATTGGCGTTGGTAGTATTGCCATTGAAAGGCATAAATTCGAGTCACAAACCGCACCGAGAATAACGCCACGGGTTTGCTAACAGAAGAACATAACTTTGCCATGAGTATATCGGGGCCCGAAATGGAATCTAATAAATGACTGATGTAGGAGGTTATACAAAGGCAACAGCTCTGCGCTCTGTATTTTTATGAAATAATTGTTAACAACCTTACTCTTAATGATATGTTAGTTTTGTGTGACACTACTTTTATGGATCATATTTGTAAATACCTTCTTTTTTGATTGACAAACCTCTGGTTACTGGTGAAGATCACATAATGCACTTCTTTTATCGCCAAAGTGCAAGAGAACAACTTTTTCCCATTATTTTTCCCCTTCAAAGTTTGATAGTACTTGACCACAGTGAAATAATGAAATGAAAGAGAGTTCTGTGTTCAGGATCTTCTTCATGGGAGTGTTGTTTAAGAATATGGACTTCTGATGGATTTCAAAGAAACCTGCTAAAATCAAAAATCCGGTTCTGTTATCGTTGTGTCTCATTTAAATCCATTGCTTCAGGGCAACTCATGCAGTTACTCTGAACTTTTCCATTAAAAAGTGTCTGTAAAATAACAAGTAACTACAAAAAAGGAGGAATACTGCAGTTATATGTGGGAGAAGAAGTCTTATTTCTTGCTTTAGGAAGGGTTTAAATTGGACATTTGTGGTTTTTTAGTCCATGCTTTTAACTTTGATGCCATCTGTATGTTAATGTGCAACTAGAAGTTAAAGTCCCCCTGTAATCAATAATGTTATCCCTTAAAACTCATCTTTGCTTCAATGCAGTTTTAAGGAGAAAATACTCAGCAATTGTTTTGACTTATGCAAGCATATTAAAAACACCACATAGACATAAAAACAACATTAAACGCTTGATTTCCACCATGGGGGGACTTTAACAAAATGTACTTTGAACTGTTATCTGGATTTACCCCACATTGAGTGTCAAGTCTGAGGCAATTTATCCCCCATGTTAAAACTCCATTGGGCCTCAGCCCTGAAGGTCTTCAATATCTCTGCGCATGGAGAGTGTTTATAGTAGTTTTTGCATCACGTTGTTTGTTTTTATTTATTCTTCCTCCCTTTACGATGTGGCTTTACACCAGATAGCTTTCATTTGAATGTGTCTTACTTGACATGTCCCTGAGTCAAGCTGCCTATGAGTCACTCCTGCAGCTAGGCAGTAAACTGGATTAATTCATGTTTGTTAGTGTGCTTCATAGCAGCAGCCTTGCCTGAGCCTCTCTAATCCACGTTCAACAATGTACATGAGGGCACCATTCAAAAGTTTGGGCTCAGTTTTTTAATGTTTAAAATGTTAAAAGTTTCTTATACTCACCAAGTCTGCATTTATTTGATTAAAAAAAGAAAAAAAAGAAAAATGCAGTATTGTAAAATATTATTGCCAACCAGTTAACCTTCAGTCCGTGCGCCGGCGCTCTGAAGCATTTTTTTAAATTTAGTTCAAAATTACTATCAGATTTAATGTTATACCTTGACAAACTATACATCACTAAAAAGATATAAGACTCAAGTTTCAGTATTTGACCACTATTGTATTGTGAGAAACTTATACTGACAGATATGTCTTAATTTGTTTCAGGAGTTATGAAATGAAGAAAATGAGTCGATACCTTTAAAGGGATACTCCACTTTTTTTGGAAATAGGCTCATTTTACCTCTCCCCCAGAGTTAAACAGTTGGGTTTTACTGTTTTCAGATGTATTCAGCCGATTTTCTGATATTTAGAAGAATATCAGTAAACAGACAGTTTCTGGTCTCATTGACTTCCATAGTATATTTTTTTCCTACTATGGAAGTCAATGAGACCAGAAACGGTCTGGTTACTGATATTCTTCTGAATATCAGAAATCATCTGAATGGATTCGAAAACGGTAAAACCCAACTGTTTAACTCAGGGGGAGTTGTAAAATGAGCCTATTTCCAAAAAAAGTGGAGTATTCTTTTAATATGAATTATGAGCATCAGCTGGTCCATTCAGAAAAAAAAATCTGATATGAATAAAACACGTCATCTATTTATATAGTCCGTATGATGCATTAAACGTTCTGATTGTACGTGCCAAAGAGTTAATAAATTAATGCACAAAGGAATAAACATTGAAGCTATTAAATGAATCCTCAAAATGAGCACAACTCTTAAACCCCCTGCTGTTGTATATAACTTTAAAAACTCTCAACTGGTGTTTACTCTCCTGGCATGACTTGGAGTCACAGACCTCATGACCCAATTACCCGAGTTTAACCACACAACATTAAACAGCTCGGAGATGCTGAGGTATCTTCAGATCTCAGATCCCGCTCTAACCTTCACGGATATACTCACAGCTGTAATGAGTTTGACTGGAGGTCTGTTTGAACACGTCGAGTTTCTGAAGGTATCTGTGGTATGACTCAGTGATATTGAGAGCCCTCAGAGAGTCGCCTCTTTAATTCGGTCCGCTGTGGCTGGATGACTTTGACGCTTTTAATTAATTAATGCCGTTACACGTCAATTAACATGCACGTTAAGTGGTCAGATATACGAGCGCTGCTCAAACTGTATAACTTTCAGACGTGCAAACTGGCTCACTCGATACTAATAAAGGTCCTTAATTTTAGAATTTATCAGCTGATATACATTCATATACACTCTAAAAATTGAAATTCCTATGTTGTTTTAACCCAACTTTGGGTCAAATATGGACAAACCCAGCCATGGGTTACATTTTTTAATTACATTTTTAACCCAACATTTGGGTTTGTCCATATAATTTGACCCAAAGTTGGGTTAAAACAACCCAGCATTTTTAGAGTGTATGTTTTAGTCAGTCATCTGTGGTAAAATCATAATTTATTATTGATGAAAATCTGAACTCTTGGAAACTAGATGCAGGCTTAAACCATAATTTGGGAAAAATACGAAGATCATTAAACATGACCAGACATGCTGCGACTAGAATAAGTGCCAAAAATATTCTCCTTGAAAGACAACTAAACTGATCACACACTCAGACACACGGGACTTGAGATCATGTCCATGCCAATCCAGAACAATTGAGTGTATAGTAGTTGGGATTTTTGACATAATTGCTGATCCTTATTTATTAAAGATTGTTTAGTATTTACCTTCAGAAAGAATTGCACTGTTTCCAAGTAATTATTCTGCGCTCACATCTTTCACAAAATGACTAAATTGCAGCCTTAGAACTTATCGGAACTTGTCGAAATCGGAACTTGTACGATGTTTAATATGTGGAGCAGGATTTTGGACCAATGAGATTGTACTTTGGGCGGGGCTTTTATGAACAAGGTTTTATCAACAGTATGAATGAGGCTGGTTGTGCAAAATGGTTTGACTTTTCAAAAACTTTAAAAAGTTTTAATTAAACTACATGAAAGAAAATCCCAGTCCATCCGAACTTTTTTATGCATATATGGTAATGTAGAACAGTATTTCACTGTTGGAGGGTCTACTGAGCTCAACAAGATCAAAATGTCTCGTTTTGTGGTATAGTTGACATTTGCAGCTTATTCATGAAGCACAAGGTTAACAAATTCCAGTCAATCACTTGTGAAACTGATTTTTAAGTATATTTTAGGCGATTAGGTTTAAGTGATTAAAAATCGAATGGTTTCACAAGGTATTTGAATGAGATTCATTGTACAAAATGGTTGAAAAACCCAAAACTAAACTAGAAAAACTTCTTTTTTTTTATTCTAAACTCTAATTGAACTTTACCGA
This sequence comes from Cyprinella venusta, assembly GCA_038021265.1. NCBI lineage: Eukaryota > Metazoa > Chordata > Actinopteri > Cypriniformes > Leuciscidae > Cyprinella > Cyprinella venusta. The sequence goes on from CM075866.1 coordinate 34,803,363, forward strand.
AAGGACCACAACTTCTAGATGTAGATGTTTCAAGTTTTGCCTGATCGAGCAATTTGCCATTCACTGACAGTGTTCAAAGTTGATCTGTGAAGTTCTTTTGGGTCGTACTTCTTAATTAACCGGCGTTCCTCCTGCATTCTTGGCATGATCAAAAGATCTCTGCCGGCAGAACAGGAAGAGACGTTCGATTAAAATGAGCCCTGAAAGTATATTAATAGCTAAGTCTGTTAGCACTCTCGAGGGAAATGGTGAAATCCAGCTCTTATGAATTCACCCAGACACCAGGAAGACTGCAAAAACAAGTCTCTGGCTTTTAGACTTATTTTCCTCACCCTTGCCTGCTCCGGTCTGGAAGAATAAACTGGAGTGACTCTAAGTGTGTGAATTACCTGACAAAGCCAAGAGGCAGCTCTGCTATTTTGTCTGGTGAGGGTAAGTGGGAAAAATTGCAGGGAATTACAACTATGGAGTGGACATCCCTCTCGTTCTCACTTGGCCTCTATTTACCTCGCTTTCTTGTTCATTAAGGTGATTGACACTGGAGGTGGAGAGGGTCAATAGGTGCTGGAGTGCAAAGGAGAAAGGATAGAGATCCCTTTGTAATTTCTGTTTTGTCCTGTTTCCACTCGCTTTATCTTTGTCTTACATGCTTCATTCACAGCACAATCTCAACGTCGTTCTCTTTCAATACCTCAGTCAATCGAACAGAAAACTGTACATCATGACCGCTGAAAAGTTCTATAGCTGTGTGATTTCAAAGATTGTTTCAGACGACGTTGTGAGGAATGTATCAGTGTGATCCCACCAGCTGTGTCCTTTTTTCCCCCATATCCCTAATGGTGTAGCCTTAGCCTAGTAGTTAAAGATCTGGGTTGGTAACTGAATGCTTATCGTTTGGGGTCGGTAAGATTTTTTGTACGAACATTATTTCATATCAAAACAACTGTTTTCTATTTAAATATAGTTTAAAGGGTAATTCCACCGGTGGAGACATGAATATTTATTGAAAGTGGGTCATATATGTAGTAGTATAGTATCATACATTTCTGATTTGGGACCTTCTTGGTCGATATACTGTATACATTATAGTGTTTACTGTCACTTTTGATAAATGTTATGCATTCTTACTGAATAATTACCTATAGTTCTGGCATGAAACTCTTGATGGCGAAGGCTTGATAGGTCCTTAACTAATTTGGGAGCGATCACATGGTTATCTATATGGCACAGCTGATTGGTTGCCATGTCATAATCAGCCAATGAGATGCGGCTCAACATTCAAATATTAGTAATGTTGCTGTTTGCATTTTTCAGTGCGCTTCCAGAAACCCTACACCTTCCCTAGCTCCACCTGTATAGATCTGATACGAAGGGTTAATTCATGTATGTTACATGCGCAGAAGTACCATGTCTTACTGTACTTGCTCACTGAAGCATGTCTGTGAATGACTATAGTAGTTTGAAGAATTACTTTTTGGAAAGAGTCCAAAATACTTTAAACTTTCATTTTATGTACCAAAAACACTAAGGCATTTTTTCCCTACACAAAATATCATACCATAAAATACAGGTCTGGAATTACATTAGGGTGAGAAAATGATGGAATTTTTCAAACATTTTGGGCAAACTATCCCTTTAAGTGCAATTCGCATCAAAAACCGCAATTACAATCAGACATTGATGTCCATTATGAATGAAGAGATAAACATGTTTACCCTTGCTGCTCCAAATTCATTTAGATATTCATGAAGTGATATTTGAGTTCTTTGACAGAGGAAGTGATGCACATTGAGAGAAGAAGAGGGGTTCATCTGTTTATTTCATGGCATTTTATCTTCTCCTGTCCAATTACAGATCCAGATATTAAGAGTGACAGATGACGAGAATAGCATGCGCTTCCAATCCAAATGTATAGTCATATTCATGTGTGTGGCTTCTGCTCATGCATGAACATGGGGTTGTTTTTGAATTATCCATTCCTCTCTCTCTCTCTCTTTCTCTCTCTCTCTTGCATGCATCTGATGCTGCTGGTGTTCCTCTGTCAGTTCCTGATGATGTAAATCTTTCATGACTTGTCTCTCATTCTCACTTCCTCCCTCATGCTTATCCTGTTCTTTTCCTTTCATCCGCCGTTTCTCGTGTCCTTTCTTCTCTCTCCTCTGCTCTTCATTTGCCCCGGCACACACCGTCTTCCTCCCTGAAACTTCATCACTCACTTTGCTTCACCCTTGTTCGTGTTTGTAAAGTTTTCTGGAGAATATGGGTGGGAGAAGTAGCGAGAGAAAGATCACAAAGGAGATTTCTTTAATACCTCAGCTGTTTCTTCTGCGCATTAATGAGAGCAAACTTTTGCTTAAAGCCGAGTTTTATTTTCAACACTGTTTTTTTTTTTTTTTGCCTAAGACAAAATTTGCAAGTTTTGTGAGATTTATTTCATCTTAAGGCAAAATCTGTTGTCTTGGAACACGTAACTGGCTGATAAATTGTCTTTGCGATGAATCTTATCTGGCAATGTGATTTTGGTTCACATTCCTCCTACGAGACCCATCTAATGAATAACCAATTGGAGTGCAGAAATTGATTGTGTGTGTGTGTGCGCGCAATCACAAACACAATGTGCACCTTTTTGTATGCAGTTTGTATGATCTCGTACATTTGACAAAAATGTGCAGTAAAACAGCAGAGCGCTGGGAATAATTTCTTTCAATGCAGAGAACTTATTTAAAGTGTTAACAAATTAATCAGTAATGATTTGCCATTTTTAATCTTGTATTGTGACTCAACAGCTGCATTCTTTCTTTTTCAGATTTTTTTTTTTTTTTGTAAACAATAGACGTGATTTGTTGTCATAAAAGAATAATTTTCCCCCCAAATATGAATATTCTCTCAACATATACCTGGGTCGTTTCAAACCCATATGATTTGCTCAGACCAGCAAATAAGTAAGTCATTTAATGTGTTTTTTCAAGAGGGGTCATATATATATATATATATATATATATATTTACATAAAAAGGTTGATTGGTCTAATTAAAATCTGAATTGTTTCATTTTAAATCTAAAGTTGTAGCAATTTTGGTAGATTTTGTCATTTGTATTATTTATTATTATCATTATTTTTTTTTTACTTTAAAAAAAAAAGTCTTTGTAGTTTTTATACATTTTTGTTTCAGTTTGCTGCCAAGCCAGTAGTTGGTGATGCCACTTCGTAAAGAAACATTAAGCACCTACAGACATGTAATATGCTTGACACCACCAGTTTCACAAATTTGTGTTTTGTTGTTAACATAGAGACGATAACGGTATCTGAAACCCGTTTTTTAAAAACTTGCATTTCATGCCACATTTCATGACTTTAAGTGGAAATCTGAAGGTGATTGCTGATAGGTTGACCCAATCAGTGGCGCCTGCACAATCCAATCATGTTTAGGAGGGAAACAACAAATTGAGGGTTTCTGAAATTCTTCTTTTTTCCTTTTTTTTTTTTTTTTTGAAGTAACGGGTACTCACGGTTATGGATAGAGATGTAGCGGAGTAAAGAGTACAATATTTGCCTCTCAAATGTACTTGAGTATAAAGTTATAAGTACTCTCCAAAAATGATTGAGTAAAGTACAGATCCCTCAAAATCTTACTCAAGTATTGTACTCAAGTAAATGTACTCCGTTACTGCCAGGCTCTGCCTCAGATGTACTAAAAGAATCATGAAGGATCCAGAATCCTTAATTGCAATCAGAATCAGAACCAGAATCATTCAGATGTCTTCCTAATTACTGTGGTGACCTTGAGCAAGACACTTGTTTTACTTCCAGGGACGGGATTGGAAAACACATTTTATAAAATGTGTTCAAACCAGGCCAGAGCTCACTGTTAAGATATTTTCATACAAAACTAGATTAAAAATTCATGTAATAAGGTCGTGTGACAACAATGTAGCACAGTTTGTTTAGTTTAGAATGATTATTATTTTATAATGTGTACTGTGTCACTTGCTATTTCTAGCGTTTTGGCAGTGCCAGGCATTTTGGGTCACATTCTTGCAGTGTGACTTCTCCTACGACACCCATCAAATATATAATTAAAGCACAGCATTTGCTGAGTTTGTGGTGTGAGAAAGAAAGCAACAGAGACAGAGAGCGGGAAAGACATTACCTTAACTCTACCTTAACTCTTCTTCTAACCTGCGTTTTTTTTTTTTTTTAAATAGTTGCCAGCATTTTTGATAATGTTCACAAAACTTTCAAGGCCCCCAGAATATTTTAAATGTTCTGTTTCTGAACATAAAATATCTTATGCTCTTATAGAAAGAACTATGAAAGCATGTTTCTGCCAGAATAAAACATTTTGAAAGATAATTGCGACTTTTTATCTCACAATTGCGAGTTTACACCTCGCATTTCTGACTTTAAAACACACAATTGCGAGTTTATCTTGCAATTCTGACTTTATAACTCGCAATTGCTGATTGGTATCACGCAACTGACATCATAGGATTAAATCAAATTTTTGAATATATACAAATGAAAACAGTTATTTTAAATTGTATTATTAATTGACATTATTAGTTTTTACTTGATTTTTCGATCAAATTAATGCAGCCTTGGTGAGTATAAGAGACCTATTTTAAAAACATTTAAGAATCTTACCGACCCCCAACTTGAACAAATGTCAAAGATCACAATACGAACATATTGTCATATTTCTCATTACATTTCAAATGATCTGAACTAATCCACCCACACTCATTTTATTGACAAATAAAATTGTTGGGCAAATATTTGAAAAATTCAATATATTTACATTTGATGATTCTTGAACCTAATTTCTCTGTAATTCTGATAAAAATGCATTTCATGGTTTTAATGAGTGTGTTTACTCGTTGTACATGATTCTACAGCTCATTTTGTTGGTTAAAGTTAAAGCAGGGAGCCTTTAAGTGTGGCGCTTCCATTAAGGGCAGGTCAAGAGTCAGCGAATTCCCATAATTACATGTCGTAGGTGTAGTCCAAAACAGTGGAGCTGATGTTGTTTTAGGCTTAAAGTTTGAGGATGTATGAGATAATTTTTTTCTGATTTCTTTATTCTTTCTTCCTCTGCTCTCGGTGACCTGATGAGCAGTAAACAAGAGGAATCGTGGTTCCCTTGGTAAGAAACTCTAATGAACTCTTAAAGCTTGTAATCTTCACCCGTCCTATCTCTTTCATTCTCGTTCACATCTCCTCTTCTCCTGTCTCCTTGCTCTGATGACATCAGATGATCATCTGCTTTGAGATTTCGAATTATAAAATGAACATATGACTTAATTCGCAATAATGAAGACGAGACATGACTATGTCCGGAATCATTTTGAGCAGAACGATGAAAAGTAATTAAACATGTTATCAGTTTATATGCAGTTTGCATGTATTAATTCCAAACTTACCCATACTGTAGTTTATCTTTTGTGTATAGTGAGTCTCACATTTTGCATTCTGTGTATTAAATGCATATTAGTACAAAATAACATGTATACATAATTATTGCCTGATCATTTGAAAGAGTTCTGCGGGACTTAAAAGTAGCCCTGCAAAATCTTAACCCACACACACACACACACACAGCATGATATATAGTTTCACACTGGTTATTTTGAGCATCGACCAATCAAAATTGAGAATCCTGAGGAAAAAAAAATAATTTCCTGGCTTTCCTTTTCCTGTCTGCTCTCACCCATGCTGTCTTCCTCTGTGTGTGTGTGTGTAATCTCTCTTGTACTGTGTGTTTAGATGGATTTGTTAGAGGCTTAAGATAATGGATTCTCCTGAGAGACAAATTTAATATCTCCACATGTCGTAATCTCGCTCACTACTCATGTAGACACTGGATTAAGATTATTACATCCGATCTCTCTGAATGACCCCTATCCTCGTGTGTGGACTCTTGTGTGTCCCTGTAGCTGCGCTCTACATTGTTTTACAACCATCTCGATACGCTCAAGGCCACTAATCTCTGCGGCTGATGAAAACCAACCCGTGTCAACACCATGTCAAACACCATTCTGACTTAAGTGCATGAGGCTGTATAAGCGTCTGACAGCACCGTTACCTCAGAAGCACGACACTGTCTTTTCCCCTTAGTGAAAATCTTCCTTTTCATTCGCGGCGTTCTTCAGGCTACTGTACTTCTGAGCTCACTCTGAAAAATAACACGCAGCTATAATCAGCACTTCCCCAAGCACTATATGAGAATAGATAGACTCGCAGAATTATTCTGTCAGCAGTCGTGAGGGATGTGAGCTATAGCTTGTGATTCTTTATTTCGGTTGGATCATATTTAATGTGTTTATGTTAATTGTTTGCCATCCAGCATGATATTGCGACACACAGTGTGATTTAGACAAGTATGGTAGTCTGGAACAATGTTCCTATCAAATGATCATCGCCCTAAATCAACCCCTAAAATCAGAGGACACTCAGTGGACATCCATCCACCCACCCATCCACCTATACATCCACCCATCCATCCATCCATCCACCCACCCATCCATCCGCCCATCCATCCATCCACCCATCCATCCACTCATTCATCCATCCACCAACCCATCCACCAACCCATCCATCCATCCATCCATCCATCCACCCATCCATCCATCCATCCACCAACCCATCCACCAACCCATCCATCCATCCATCCATCCATCCACCCATCCACCCATTCATCCATCCACCAACCCATCCATCCAGCCATCCACCAACCCATCCATCCACCCATCCATCCATACATCCATCCAATCATCCATCCATCCATCCACCCATTCATCCATCCACCAACCCATCCATCCATCCATCCATCCATCCACCCACCCATCAATCCACCCATCCATCCATACACCCATCCACCCACCCATCCATCCATCCACCCACCCACCCATCCATCCATCCATCCATCCATCCACCCATCCACCCACCCATCCATGCATCCATCCATCCATTCATCCATCCATCGACCCATCCGCCATCCACCCATCCATTCATCCATCCATCCATCCACCCACCCACCCATTCATCCATCCATCCATCCATCCATCCATCCGCCCACCCATCCGCCCACCCATCCATCCACCCACCCACCCATCCATCCACCGACCCACTCACCATTCATCCACCCATCATCCATTCACCCGCCCATCCATCCACCCATCCATCATCCATCCATCCATCCATCCATCCATCCATCCACCCATCCATCATCCATCCATCCATCCATCCATCCATCCATCCATCCATCCATCCATCCATCCATCCATCCATCCATCCATCCAATTTTAAGAACCAAATAAATAAATTATATAAAGTTATGAAGTTACTGTAACTTGTTAAATTATAATAGCTTATATTAATGAATACATTAATACAAAAATAAATAGTACATAATATGGTAAAAAAAAAATATAATTAGGTAATAGGTTGTCTAGTTTATCAATATTCATTTAATTTATTTGAATAAATACAGCCAAAATCTATGTAGATAGATAGACAGACAGACAGACAGACAGTTAGTGACCATAACATGAAAATTTTTTTCAACTCATCGTATATCAGCCAGGATATTCATATCAGTGCTTCACTATCTTAAATCATAGTGCACAGATTGTTCCAGGACCAACATAGGATGTGTAAATCAATAAGCACTGATATTCTGCATACATCAGTAGTACAAAATTGGTAACTATTTAACACCATATGCATCAATATTTTGCTTTGAGTTCTTGGTACTATATATAAATTTAGAATGTGCCAGTCTATGCAAATCAGGTTTCATGCAACGTAATAAGATCCAGACCTAAGGTGCCATATAGTTTAACACATACTGGCTACATTTAGAGTGCACATACACAACTACGATTCTCAAATAGCATTAGTTTTTAGACTTTTCAGAAGTAGCTATATATCTTGTTCCTCTTCTTATTGACTTTTCCTGTTCAATTCCATTCGCTCGCTCCAATCTTCTGTATTTCATTTTCTGCTTGCAGATTTCTGCTTGGGTTTTTTTGTGGTTTGTTTGTCATCTTTTTTGAATGATGAGGTACAGTGAGATGAATGCATAAATTACATACATTCCTACTGAGATTACAAAAGTTAGGGCATCTATCACTGCTGCGTTTGGAGGATGCGAGAATGCATAACACCTTTCCAGTCACTGATCAAAGATCAGATCAAAGTGTGTGTGTGTGTGTGTGTGTGTGTGTCAGTTTATCTACCATGGTAGGCTGGTTTTCATCTGAAGTGCATGTTCTCACCTTTCTTGTTGCGTCTTAAAGGAATCATTTGTATAAAAGTGAAATTCTATCATTATTTACTTGTTCCATCTTTTATTTCTTCACATTTGAAGATGATCAAATTCAAATGAATGGAGAAGGAAGTTTTCAGACATTTAAAAAGGAAGTACAAAAGTACCATAAAAGTGTCATAATTTGTATAAAACTGAATGACTCATACACAATGCTTATATGCCTTCGCTTTAAGTGAGAAACAGCCCAAATATAAGTTTATATATAATATTCTCCTTCATTTAGTCAAAGAGTTAAACTTAAAGAACTGATTAATGAATTAATTCAGGTTCTGTGAACTGGATCCACTGATTCATTGAAAATAGAAGAATTTGCTTATGAATAAGTTCTCTCATGATTATGCCAATAAACACACTGTATGACTTTAAAAAGTATCATAAAAGTACAAAACTGTATGGCTCAAATGCTATATTCCAAGTCTCATGACGCCGATAGCTCTAAATGAGAAACCAGACCAAAATGTAAGTTCATAAATAATCTCCTCCATTTAGTCGATGTGAGCGAATCGGTGAGTCAGTGAGTTGAACTCAAGAACTGATTCATGCATGAATTTAAATTGGTTTCGTGAACCGAACCAACAGATTCATTAATATAGTTGTTTATATAGTATCTATAGTTATTTACAGTCAACAGAATGTTCAACAAATCTTAATAGAACAATTAGCGAATCAACCATCTCAAGTTCTCTCATGAGGAATACACCATATGACTCGTATAGACTAAAAGTATAAAACTGTGACTCAAACACTATATTCAAAGTCTGAATAAGCCATTTTAATATCTCAAAGTGAGCAACCAGACCAAAATGTACAGTAAGTTCATAAATAATCTCCTCAATTTAGTCGATGTGACCGAATCGGTGAGTCAGTGAGTTGAACTCAAGAACCGATTCATGCATGAATTCAAATTAGTTCCGTGAACCGAACCAACAGATTCATTAAAAAAATTGGTTTGACTTTATTTTGAGGCTCCCTTTAACGCATTCAGTTGTCTAAAATTAACATTGCACCTACAGTACATGCCTATACTAATTCTCATTCGAGTATTAGTTGACTGGTATGGTTAGGGTTAGAATAAGTTGACGTGTATTTGCTAAGTTATTTATAGTCAACAGAATGTTCAACAAATCTTAATAGAACAATTAGCTTTCGAATCAACCATCTCAAATTCTCTCACTATATGACTCATATAGAATAAAAGTATAAAACTGTGACTCAAACACTATATTCAAAGTCTCATTTAGCCATTCAATATCTCAAAGTGAGCAACCAGACCAAAATGTAAGTTCATAATTAATCTCCTTTAGCCGATACAATCGAATCAGTGAGTTGATCTCAAGAACCGATTCATATGAATTCAGATTGGTTCTATAAACCGGATCAGCTGATTCACTGGATAGATTTTACTAGAACGATTACTTTATGAATCTAACATCACAAGTTCTCTCATGAATTGCGCCAAATAATACACTGTGTATGACTCATATGGAATAATTTTCTGAAAAACATCACAAGTCATATGCGCAACTCTTTTTGCGATTGAAAGCTCCAGTTCCCATTCATAGTAATTGCACGGAATGACGAGTAAATTACATAACTTAAATTTTTGGGTGATCTATTCCTTTAACAATGCAATCACATGTCATTTTCGCCACTCACCTACCTTTCTCCATCTCCTGCTCTTTCTTTCCTTCCTCTATCATCTGTCAGCCATGGATAGTCATTTGACTTGCCTCTGCATGTATTATTTTTCAAAGAACGAATTGATTCAGAGAGAGGATAAAAAGAAGAAAGAAAGAAAAAAAAACTTAGCACCTCATCACAAAACCTTATCTCCCCCATGATGCTCAGTCTATTAACCTGATTGATTGTACCAATAATCAGCCCTCTCTCTCTTTCTCTATCTCTTTTTTACCATTCTTTTCCCTTTCTCCATCTCAGACGTTATTGCCCCCGCTGAATTGGTTGCCCCGGTGATAGTGATTGCACCCAAGAACACATCAGTGGTTGCCGGGGCGAGTGAGGCTACTTTCGAGTGCGTCGCTAATGCGAGGTGGGATGTTTGTCATTGTTATATTGTTATTTTTATTATCCATCACAGTGGTGATGCCATTTACATCAGTCAATATTGTGATTGTATCTGTCATTTCACATTTTTTACAATAAAACGTGATGACTTTGACTCTGTTATGCAATTGTTTCAACTTAACAAAGCTAAAATCTGCAGGTTTCTTTCCTGTGGGCATATTTCCTGTTGAAATTTAGGTGTTAACTTTATATATTAATAATAAAGGAAAATCTTTAGCTTTCTTCACAGCCAAGATATGCCACTAACATTCTTTGGAGCATTTGACTGAACAAAAAATTGTAATGCAGAATGAGTCATCAATGTTTTTTATTTGTTTTCCTGAAATAGACTGTCTATTTTAAATGTGTATTTCTTCTAATAGTGAGTTTTGTTAACATTTGAGTATGCTAGCAAAAGGTTGATACTCGAGTTGATACTTTTTTGAGTTTCTCCTGTTCAGCAAGGCCGCATTTATTTAATCAAAAATGTAGTAAAACTGTAATATTGTGAAATATTTAGGGCTCTCGAACGATTAATCGCGATTAATCGCATCCAAAATAAATGTTTGTTTATATAATATATGTGGGTGCACTAGTATGATTATTTTATATATATAAATACACACACATGCTTGTATATATTTAAGAAATATTTTCATGTATATACTGTATATAGATTTATATGTAATTTATATGATAAATATAAATATTTTATCTAGAAATAATATTTTTTTCTTAAATATACATGTATGTGTGTGTATTTATATATAAAATAATTATACACAGTGCACCCACATAAATTATGTAAACACAAACTTTTATTTTGGATGCGATTAATCGCAATTAATTGTTTGACAGCCATCGAAATATTATTACAGTTCAAAACAAATGTTTTCTATTTTAATATCATATCAAATGTAATTTATTCCTGCATCGTATATTTACCGCCATTACTACACTCCTCAGTGTCACATGATCCTTCACAAATCATTCTAATATGCTGATTTGCTTCTCAAGAAACATTTCTTATTCTTATCAAAATTTTTCAGGACTGTTTGGTTAATTTTGGTTTTTCATTAAGTTGATTCCTTAACACAAATATTTGAAACAATAGACATTTTTGCTGACACTTTTTTTCAAAAACAGTTAGTTTTATGAATAATAATTATATTTCACATTGTTACTTTTTATTGTATATTTGATCAAAAAAGCGATTGTTTAGAAAAGTGCTGAGCTGAATTTTTGTGCCATCTATTGGTTTAAGAGTCAAACGCACCTTTTACCTTGGTTACCCTTTTGTACCCTGTATAAAACCCGCAAAAGTTGGCTGGAAACATTAAATATTGTTGTTAGAGGCCTAGCCAACCTGTTAATCAGGGGTCATATATATTTTTGACCTTGTATTTTTCTTGCATATTTAACACATAACTAACTGTGCTCTTTATAATTCTTGGCATGAGTATTAATTTCAGTCGGGCAGTTAATGTGCTGTGTGTTGTGTGTGTGTGTGTGTGTGTGTGTGTGTGTGTGTGCGCGGAGCAGATCTCTTGACAGGCTGCAGGTGTTCTGGAAGCGTAATGGGGTGAGACTAACAGCAGGAGTGGACTCATTCGGTCGCAGGCTGGTCATCAGTAACCCCACCTCGGCAGACGCGGGTCTGTACGTGTGCGAGACTGCGCTCAGAAACAGCAGTCAGAAGAGCACCGAGGCCAAAGCGTACCTCTCCGTGCTGGGTAAGACCATTGCCCTTTCTCCTGTGCTTCATGCAGGTTCTGCCAGTTGTTTTAAGTAGTATTTTACTGAAATGACCTAGAGAGCAAGAGTTTGTCAAATGGATTTGATTTAAGGAATGTAATTTAATTAAATCCTGAAGTGAGCTCATTTTTTTTCCATGTGTAATACCAATATTTAAAAAAAAAAAAATCAAAGTCACGACATTTCGTTAATGCCTCTATTTCTAGTCAAGTACAGCTCTACTTTTCCAAGCTTATTTATCAATTACTGTTGATATGCCAAATCAGCAGAAATGTATAACATTAGACCAAAAATTAAAATAATAATAACTTCACCAAAAGTTTCGCACGCGTTATTCGCCGACGTTTAACGCCTCGTGACTAAACAAAGGGCACCAATGTGAGTGTGCACACCGACGCGTAAAACGCCACGCTTAAAGCGTCATTTAAAAAAAAATGCCTCGGGTTTGTTTTTTAGTTTGATGCTCAGCGTCAAAAACTATCCAACCAATGAGATTGGTGCTTCTGAAGTTACTGTAAAACACAACTTGGGGGCGCTCAAACACAAAACGGTCTTGCCAAGCACACATATGCAACGGCAAAGTAGATATACGCCAAGTAGCGTCGCTGTCTACATAGCCAGGAAAAAATAAGACGAGGAAGATGCAAGGCAAGATGAATGTAGAGCTGCTGTTCTCGTTGGTGCGAGAACATAAAGAACTATATGACAAACGCGACAGGGACTACAAACATCTTGATAAAAGAAAACTGATATGGAGTGGTATTGCAGAGCAAATTGGCGCCATCTAATGTCAGGGAATGAATTTGCGTGTTCACTCGGTTCATCGTCAGCGAAAATCGCTTGGGTGTGAACACAAAAAACGCGCTGAAAAATGCTGCCGAATAACGCGCGCTGATATTCATCCTGGTGTGTATGGGCCTTCAGGCTGAGGGAAAAGCAAATTCACTCCTGTACAGTAGAGGGCGCAGCTCATACTAACTTTTCAGCACTGCTGCTAAAGAGAGCTGTCTGTTAATACATGGAAAAACAAAGTAACTTCCGTTATTTATTTGAAAAAGTAACTCAGATATTTTTGTTGTAAATTTATTAGTAATGTGTTACTTTTCTAGTTACTTGAAAAAAGTAATCTGATTACTTACCTCGCGTTACTTGTACCCCAACAATGGCTGTAGCCGTGATCTCATGACTGCATTTAAACTCAGATGGATTTTGATTAGCTGTCAATGGGTCTCATTTGTCCTTTTATCCTTGTTCTAATACATTTTAAGTATTCTAAATGAGTGACCGTGTGCATTAGAAATTAGTAACTTGCATAAAACACGCCAAAACCATCTCCAAATAGGGGTTTTCACAACATTTTTTCAGCCTTTCGACACTCTCTAATGATACGCTTTTGCCTGAAACAAGTGCAACAAAGTCATCAAGCAACTTATTTGAGGTTTCAGTTCATAATATTTTTCGTAGATTTAGAACAATTTTTAATACGAAAGTTAGTGAATAAATCATTGAAACATATCAATTGCTGTACATATGCCAATTCAGCAATACAGTTTTAAAACATCTTCAATTTTATCATCACACCAAAAACGAAAAGCACAATGATCAGTTATCACTTCAGGAAAGAAAGGTACGGAGCGGTAGGCTGAGAACCAGACCGGCCCACTCCAAGAAACCAATCATCCAACCGAGATTTTTCACTTTTTACCCAGCCGTCCAATCACAGTGGAGGAAGGGCGGGACTAATACCACACCGACCAACTGTCACAACATTCTTTCTGTACAATGACATCAACTAGTAGCAGAGCTAACTGAACAAAATGAATGAAAAGTTTTTTTTTTTTTTGTATGAAACAAATTATCTGTGAAATCAGTTACAAGTAAACTGTGCTGCGGATATTCTATATCATAGCAGCGAAAAGTCTCAACGGAAAAAAAAAAGCTGTAAAAGTTTTTTCCGATAAAAACGCTTTGGTGGGACACACAGCCTTATCCTCAGGTCACCCAGCCCAGGCGGCACTCCAGGCGTCATCTGGGAAGGTAACCCAGAAGTGTAAGCCACAGAAGCGTTACCCAGTTTTGTATCTCTCAGCAAGTGAGGACAAATTGTTTTTTTTAATAAGTGAGTTATAATGGTCTCTATGCACATTTATTCACACAATAGCAAGTTTGTTCTCAGTATTCCTTGTCATATCATTGGCGTTTTGCCCGAGCATCACGACTCTCAGTTTCCAATGTTTTCAGAAGGTCAGTGGGCTTTAAACATCCTCAGCCTCTTTAACATCCCTGCTCTTTGATCCAAAAACACAAATATTACTCTCTGCCTCAACATCTTTTTCACCAAAAGATGAGCTATGAATATTTATACCTCAACTCACACTCTTATTAGAAACAGCAACGAATATTCTTTCAATGAGCTTATCTGACAGGTGTGCGCCTTACATGATTGGGCGAAAGGGGGGCATGCATATGCATGAGGCAGCCAATGGAGTGATGAATAAATTGGGGCTGTTGGAGGCTCAGAGAGACTTTTATAGAAAGATAAAGTGAACATGTCAGTGCAGCCAGCGGTGGAAAAGAGGTTGAAGCGAATGAGGTATTTATTGTTTCTGCCGTTGAATCCGATCCAGGCGCCAGTCTGAATATGTATATCTTGATCTGCATAAACGTACAATGAGACTGAATAAGTGCTTATTTGTTCGGGAAGAACGAAAAGGAGGAGAGGAAAGAGAGAAGAATGGATGGGAATGAATTGGAAAAACTGACTTTGTAATGCCGTTTGTTTTTTTGCTGCTGTTGTTGTTGGTTGTTTGATTTTCTTCGGTAAGTGAAAAGCTGTTATCGGCATTACGGTTACCAGGTCTTTTGTCTCCTTTCATTTGGAGTGAGTTAGAAAGAGAGAGAAAAACAAAAACAAAAGTAACATGAGTCTTGCTCTTTCTGTTATAATAAAGGGGAAAATAAAAGGGTGGAGGATGAAAGGGTTTTCTTATATATATATATATATATATATATATATATTTTTTTTTTTTTTTGATATTATATATATATATATATATATATATATATATATATATAAAAGAAAACCCTTTCAAACCCTTTTATAATAATATGAACATTCCAGTGTTTAATCTTGTATAAAACATATTTAGCCCTAATTACAAACTACCTGCGAGGTTATTTATTTGAGTATAGCGCACATAAGAACGCCTCTGGTAGAATTCAAATGAGCCATTTTAATCTAGATTAATCTAGATTAATTTCAAAATTAATCTAGATTAATCTAGATTAAAGAATTTAATCTATGCCCACCTCTAATATATATATATATATATATATATATATATTATTTTTTTATACAGTATATATATTTTTTATTTTCTTTATATAAGTATTAACCTTCTTATGCAAGACTACTTGTGATGAGCTTTGATTGATCTTGTGACTTTCATCACACTGATTGTTGGTTGTCAGTGTATTACAATGGTACAAAACAGATATCAATTTCACAAAAAGTTGGTATATCAACATTATATCAGACCATGAAATACAGTTTATTACTGTCATTTTTAAGTTCGGTCTGTAAAACCATTAACGTTCATACTGTATTTTTAACTGTAAAGTTCTGGCAACCACAGCTGCCGTTTTTTTACCGTAAAAATTACGGTTTTATTTTTTACAGTGTAGATAGAACACACTCAGATTGGTATTAAATGGTAAAAATACAAATCCAAGCCCTTAGTTATAGTATGAGGTACGCCACACATGATGTCTTCCACAAATACCCATAATATCTAACCATCCACATAACCATGCTCTAGCAACCACTTGTACACTAGAACACCTTCACATCATAACAACATCCCCAAAGGGTGAAGAGTTACGTTTTTTTGCATTATTATCTTCATAAAATGTTGTTTGTACTTAGACTTTCTTGTGTGTGTATGTTCGTACAGGTTTATATTACATTGTTGAGACCAAATGTCCCCACAAGGATAGCAAAAACTGAGATTACCTACATTGTGGGGGCCAGCGGAAATGGGCTAATAAGCATACTAAATTATATTTTTTTGAACATATAAAAATGCCAAAAGTTTGGTAGGTTTAGGGATAGGGTTTGGGTTAGGGAATAGAAAATACACTTTATACAGTATAAAAATCATTACGCCTATGGAGAGTCCGCACAAAGTATTAAACCAGACGTGTGTGTGTGAATGTCCTTCACAGAGTCCCCATACTTCACGTCAAAACCAAAGAGGTCGGTGTTAACGGAAGTTGAGAAAACAGTGGAGCTTCAGTGTCAGGCCAAAGGTAAGCCCCGCCCCTTCTAGAAACACACAGCCATGTTGAATCTACAGTATCAAATGACTGCAGCACCTCTGAGTTTGACCACTTAACAGTCATATAATACATGTCCTAAATACTCTGCTGTTGTATAACCAATCCCCTGCAGGAAACCATAATCTTTATATTGTCAGGAGTATAAAGACTGCCAGCACTTGAATAAAAAGGCCACTTAACTTCCAGCGCACTACCTGTCAGTCTCAAATGTTTGAATGTGTCTTTTTAAAAGCATAATGTTCTCATTTCTGCCCAATGTTAGACCACGTTCATTTTATTGTGGCCGGTGTGCTTTCAGCCGACAAAGAACGTCATTGAGTTTATGTGCTGACTCAACCAGAGACATGCTTTTATCATAATCGTTTGTCGTCTCACAAATTTGACCTTTTCGCCAAGCGCGCCGCATCGACCCCTGCTCGTTTCCGCAACGTGTCCTGATTTGAATTCATCTTTATTTAATCGACTAAATGATAATAAGCGGTCAAGTACATTAGGAAAGGCGAGCGAGACGCTAATGGTATTAGCTGTTAATTGGCGTCAGTGTTCATACTACGTTAGGATCTAGTTAAAAGACATTGGGTATATCATTGGCTCACAGGGCAACGGAGGAGCAGAACTAGAAAATCCTTTTAACAAGCTGTAAATCTGACCTACATTTCAGCAACAAAGTGCCAAGTGTCTAAAAGTTAAACTTTTCATGACTTCTAACAAGGAAAATTCATAAAGAGAGACCTCAAACGGTTCTTTCTTCTCAACTTTTTTTGGGGGTAATATTTCCTCCTTTATTTAACGGAAATCTGGACAGTTTCTCCTTCATGAAACTTTTTAAAACTACTGAGACTTTTCCTCTTTTTTTTTGTGGCAAAGATTGTACCTCTGCAATTTACACTTGCTGAGAACCTCGGCTCGTTCTTTTTGCACTTTTGCAAGGGTGTGAAGCTGAGTTTGTGCGCACTTTGTCATAAACTGTCAGAAATTTAATTACAGCGAGCTTGTTTTTGACAGTCTTATTTTAACATCCTTGTCTCGCATCCCGCGGGTGTGACACGACTATCGACGCCGAGACTCCTCCATAGGAGGCGGGGTGAAGCGGATTCACGCTATTTGACCTTTTAAAGTGTTGAGCTGCTGGATTTATCCATGATATATTCTTTAATTTGCATATCATGATGAGCATATCATGAGTTCCTTCAGATGAACTTAATTTACAATTATTGCTAATACATATAATTGGCGTTTTATTCATTTTCGCCCTCGCTTCTTGATTTCTCGCTCCCTCTCCTCTTGATCTCCCTTACTTATCCTCCTCTCCAAATCATCTCCCTTTTTTGTCGGTGAAGCATGTCAAAATTTTATTGAAAGTTTAATCAATCAAAGCCAATTTATTAGATTAAATTTTCATTAATTAAACCAAAGTGTGCCCTGATGATGGTCTATTGATGAAAATGTTAACTTTGTGATAAATCACTGTGTGTGTGTGTGTGTGTGTGTGCACGCTTTGGTAATAATTTGCTCATCTACCAAATGTCAAATGGCATTTGTGTAAATCTAGCTCTTATTCATTTGGTGTATGGTTGGAATACTTGAGATTTGTTTTTAAAGGAGTAGTTCACTTAAACAAAAAAACAAACAAAAAAAAACTTTTGCTGATAATTTACTCACCCCCATGTCATCCAAGATGTCCATGTCTTTCTTTCTTCAGTCGAAAAGAAATTAAGGATTTTGATGAAAATATTCCAGCATTTTTCTCTTTATAATGGACCTCAATGGGAACCAAACGGTTCAAGGTCCAATAGACAGTTTCAGTGCAAACTGCAAACTATTCAAAGGGCTTTAAACGATTTCAGATGATGAACAATTGTCTTATCAAGCGAAACGATCGCTCATTTAAAAAAAAAAAAAAAAAAGTTTATAAGCTCAAATGGTCGCCTTGGTCTGTTCTGTGACGAGCGTTCGTGACTCTCCTGTTCGAACTTGTTTATCAAAATGAACTAATCTTTTTCGTGTCATTTGGTTCATTCAACGAACGAAAAGAACAAGTTGACTCGGGAAAAGATCCGTTCATTTTAATGAACGAGTTCGAACAGGAGAGTCACGAACGCTCATCACAGAACAGAGCAAGGAAGCTTATAAAACTTAAACTTTGTTTTTTTTGTTTTTTTTTTTAAATGAGCAATCGTTTTGCTTGATAAGACCCTTATTCATCATCTTGAATCATTTAAAGCCCTTTGAACAGTTTGCACTGAAACTGTCTTTTGGACCTTGAACCGTTTGGTTCCCATTGAAGTCCATTATATGGAGAAAAATCCTGGAATGTTTTCATCAAAAGCCTTAATTTCTTTTCGACTGAAGAAAGAATGACATGGACATCTTGGATGACATGGGGGTGAGTAAATTATCAGCGCAAGTTTTTTTAAGTGAAGTACTCCTTTAAGATCACCAAGGCTGCATTCATTTGATCAAAAATACAGTAAAAAACAGTAATATTGTGAAATAATATTACAGTAAAAACATTTTTTATTTGTCAATATATTTTAAAATGTAATTTATTCCTTATCACCATTACTCCAGCCTTCAGTGTCACATGATCTTGAAATCATTCTATCACAGGAATAAAATATATAAAATAGAAACAGTTGTATTAAATTGTAATCATATTTTACAATATCACTGTTTTACTGCATATTATAATAATTGACCTATAGACTTCTTTCAAAAACATTTAAAACAATCTTATTTATTTAAAACTCTTGACAATGATATCTCATATGATACTTGATGCTCATATGATACTTCATATCTCATGATGCTCAGGAAATCTTCTGATGCTTTATGTATTATCCAGGAATTCCCACACCTAAGCTGGAGTGGTTCAAAAATGCCGTCCCCCTCTCCACACTGAACAACCCTCGGTACAAACTCACGTCTTCTTCCATGGTTCTACAAGTACGGAGAATTCAGCCGGACGATGCCGGAATATTCCAGTGCTTCGCTGAAAACTTGGCCGGAGAAATCCAGGCACATACCAACTTGGTCGTCACAAGTAAGATTAATAGTTATTGGAATATTTCACCCAGAAATGCAGTTCCGGCATCATTTACTCACACGCACGTTGTTCCAAACTCATATGACTGATTGTCTTTTGGTATATATTGAATTTAGCCCAAATATGCTTGCATTGTATGGACACAAGAAATTCTTCAATATCTTTTTTTTTTAACATTATCATTTTTTTCCATGAGAAAAAGAAAAGTCATATGTGTTTGGAACAACATTAGGGTGAGTAATTGATGACAGGATTTTCATTTTTGGGTGAATCATTGCTTCAAGCTAATGGGAAGATGGAGCATAAATACAGCCATGGATGTTTTAAAAGTCAGTGATCTCGCTCTCTTTTCCTCTCGGTTGTGAATTGATCAGGGAGTTCAGAGACCTCTCATTGATCTGTGTAATTAATCAGTGTCTACTGAGAGATCAACCTTTAACACACACACACACACATACACACACAGCACTTAATCAACACCTCCAGCTCTCTGCCGCTTAGTCATCCTCATCTCTCTTTTGCTCTCAAGCTTCATTTCAGTTCACACCATTTTTTATTGGAGTTTAAGAGTTTTAATTTTAGGTACATTCATCAAGTAAATAATTAACAAGTGAATAATAATGGATGTTATAATAGTGGTGTGATATTTAGAGCAGCAGTTTGTTCACTGCGAAATACTGCATGTACCGGTATGTTTAAGCAGTGACCCCAAACACTTAAAGGAGTAGTTCACTTTTAAAAAACCTTTTGCTGATTTTTTACTCACCCCCATGTCATCCAAGATGTCCACGTCTTTCTTTCTTCAGTCGAACAGAAATTAAGGTTTTTGATGAAAACATTCCAGGATTTTCTCCATATAATGCACTTCATTGGGAACCAAACGGTTCAAGGTCCGAACGAGAGTTTCAGTGCAGCTTCGACGGGCTTTAAACGACACCAGACGATGAATAAGGGTCTTATCTTATCTTACATACAGGAGAGTCACGAACGCTCATCACAGAACAGAGCAAGGCGAGCATGTGTGCTTAAAAACTTATAAAACTCAAACTTTTTTATTTATTTTTGAAATGACCGATCGTTTCGCTAGATAAGACCCTTATTCATCGTCTGGTGTCGTTTAAATCCCTTTGAAGCTGCTCTGAAACTCTCATTTGGACCTTGAACCGTTTGGTTCCCAATGAAGTCCATTATATGGAGAAAACTCTGGAATGTTTCTTTTGGGGGTCACTCTATATTTTCTTAGATTTTCAGTATTCTGATTCACTTGTTTTCACGGTAGGCGTGTCACCATCTTTCACCACGCCCCCTTCTGACATCACTGTGACTGACGGAGCGTCGGCTGTCTTCACCTGTGAGATATCTGGCGCCCCCAAACCTGCCATTGTTTGGAGGAAAGGTACGAAAATTACATTCCCACCTGTTCGCACATCATTTACACGATTAACATGTCAGTTCTGTGACTAACCCCCGTGATTCTCGCAGGTTCGCAGGTGTTAGCGAGCGGATCGGTGCAGATACCTCGTTTCACTCTGCTGGAGTCTGGAGGCTTACAGATACTACCCATAATGCAGAGCGACGCAGGGAACTACACGTGTTTGGCGTCTAACTCTGAGGGACTGGTCAACGCCACCGTGGCCCTGACAGTCTTGAGTACGAAACTGTGATATTGTGAATAATGTGCTGTTTTTTAATGACTTGAAAGTACAAGCAAATTTTAGCGTATTTGAAATTTAGCAGCGACAGGACTGCAGACAATTTCCAAACATGCCTTTTATCAGCAGTCATTGTTTGGCTTAATAGCGGCATTCATTAGCTCGGCTGATCGTAAAGGCATGGCAGAGCACAATATTTGTGAAATGTTAAGTCTTTTGCAGTAATTTCACACCGGAATAGTGTCATCCTTAAATCCCAAGGCCTCGGTTTATCTTGCTGTGCATGCTTAATGATGCTGATGCAGGTTTACGCTTGAGCGTGGGTGCGTGGAAGTGTCTAAGAGCATTTTTGACATCCAGCCTAAATAATGCTGTTTGTGGATTGGCCACTTAAAAGGAAAGCAAGAAGTCTCTCTGATTAAAACTACAGCGTGTAATTTATGCACCGTTGGCAGCGCCAAACTGAATGTCAGAAAAACTATCCTTGTCTAGTTCAGACAAAAAAGATAGCCCCGCCCCAAACTCACACCATTGGTTGAGCTGGAAGTTGACACGTCGGGCCGCACAGCGACGCTATTTGCAACATACAACATGTCAGTGAGCATTAAACTGGAAGATAGCGTTTTAGTGTTGAAAATGTCACATGTATGAGCTTTAATCAAGTCGATTGGACCCAGTGGGTTATGTGTGTGAGAGAATTTGGTAATTCGCTTAGCCGTACTGTATGGTCATTGAGACGCAGTGTGAATATTCGAACGTTCATGCTTTGTAAATTTCATTCTGTTTTGCTAATGAAGCTGTCAGTGGGGATTACTTAATAGGGTTAAAAGAACTGTGAATAATGATGTTGGTAATGATTAAACTGTGGCGTGATTTTTGTCCTAAACTGCATTTTATTAATCAGGTCGAACCTTTATTTCAACACCCCCTGAGGATCAGCGTGTCATAAAGGGAACTACCGCTGTGCTGAACTGCGCGGCAACCCACGACCCCAGAGTCACCGTCAGGTCAGAGCTTGAGCTGAGATGCATGTTGAGGAACATGTTTTTGATATTTTCATTTCAAAAACGCAAGAAAATGTTCTTCTGCTCCGCAAGGTTGGCTTTGGCCACTGGGTCACTGTGATTGTGTCACTGGGGTGTAACAATATATCGTGCCACAATATATCGCAATACAGAAATGCAACAATACGTATCGTGGATAATTCCCCCCAAAATAAAAATTACTGTTTGAGAAAAAAAATCAAGTATTCAAGAGTTTTAGTGTTAGTACTACATTAAACCACTATTTATAGTGTTGATTATAATGTATTATAATGCAATGGGGGAATATTTGTGGGTCCTCATAATACCAAATGTCTGATGTTACCAGTAAAAAGTGTCCGACATTATTTTAAATATGGCCCCGTCCACAATACTGTGTTTTCGTTTAAAAACGGAGAATCAAAACGAATACGATCTCCGTCCACACCAGCGTTTTATCTGCGTATTAGAATAGGCTCTATGCACGATCGCTTCCATATTTGTCTCAGCACGCCCACCTACTTCCGGTGCTGCGTCAGTCTATGGTCAGAAGCCGGTTTTGCGATAGGTGGAGATAGTGTCAAATTACACTTGCTGTTTATAAAAACGTCCTGCGGTTAACGTTAATGATGTTAACAACACTGTGAGGCAGTTAGCTGTCACACAAGAGTAAAAAAGAGAAGTTATTTAAATTATATATTTCGAGCTAAATCAACAACTTTGAGTGTTAGTATTCTCTCATATCGTACGAAATTCGACTAGCGAATCAGCGTTTCTTAAATCGTTGTCTCCATTTCTGAGAAAATGGATTTTATTACAGTTTTGCCGCTATACAGTTGGCCTGCAGAACGCGCTTCCGGAAGTAAAGACGCTGACTGAGATTCGTTCGAACACACGTCAGCAGGGTTCGTGCATAGAGGCTATTGATCTCCGTCCACATTTAGGCTATGATTACAAGGAAACGATTCTGAAGAGAAAACGCAAAAGTGGCGTTGCGATATCACTTTTTATTCTACGTTTAGACGAGCGTTTTGTGTGGGAAATCCGCGTGCAGTTGGTGACGCAAAAGTCTTTGAAATTCAAATAGTATGCACTCAAAGCGGCTAAGAGTGCATACTACAACAACACCAAGCCCGCGCGCCTGCGTACAACCTTCACTGTAAAGCAGACCCTTGCGTTTTTATCATTTACACGGGAACGCGGCGGTGGAGCTTTTTAAAGATTTCCACTCTGGAGGGTGGTTTCACTTTTTTGCGTTTTTAAGCCCCAAAAACGCCATCGCCGTATAAACGACAGGCACATCCGATAAAATAATTTTACGTTTTCACCCGCGAGAGCTCTCGTGTAAACAGGGCCTAAAACGACTAAAAACGCGGATCACGTGACCATTCACCAACACTGGGCCATGGGCGTGCCGGTGTAAACAGGAAACGGGTCATGTGATGGGTGGCTGACGAATCAGGGAAGGACACGTCATGATTGATGACACCCAATCATAGAGCTGAGCGTGAGCCTCTGCGTCATTGTTTCCAAAGTCCATTAAAATCCGTTTTGTCCCTTCACTAAAACGCCTTCCGGAGATTCAAATCGCAAAACGGAGCTGCAGCGTGTCTAAACTTCTCCGTTTTAGGTCTTCGTTTTTTTCCGTTTAAGGCCCTGTTTACATGAGAACACTCGTGGGTGAAAACGTATTAATATTTTATCGGATGTGCCTTTCGTTTACACGGCAACTGCATTTTGGAGGCTTAAAAATGCAAAAAAGTGAAACCACCCTCCAGAGTCGAAATCTTAAAAACGCTCAACCATCGTGTTCCCGTGTAACGGGTAAAAACGCAAAAGTCTGCTTGACAGTGAAGATTGTACGCAGGCGTGCGGACTTGGTGTTGTTGTGTGGCAGTGCTTCACATCGCCACCTAGCTGCCTGGAGTGCATACTACATTGAATTTCACACACTTTTGCGTCACCATATGCACACGGATTTCCCACCCAAAACAAGGAATAAAAAGTGATAACGCAATGCCACTTTTGCGTTTTCTCCATGTAAACATAGCCTAAGTCTGGACGGGAGGTGCAAACGTAGCAAAAGTTATCTGTTTTTACACGAAAATGCAGTAGTGTGGACGGGGCCTATATCTAGTCAGTGAAAGAGTGCAAGCATATTCATCTAATATAATTCTGTTTTTTCAGCTTCAGAATCATGAATATTTTTATTCTGGTGTCACCATTGTCCTTGGGTTACCACCACCGCAAGTCCAAGCCTATTCATTAAATGCAAATGTTATATCAAATTTAGCATTTTAATCAACAGTACATTTTTGTCAACTCTTTACCATATGTCTTGAAGTATCACACTAATATCGTATCGTGATATGTATCGAATCGTGACATGAGGGTATTGTTACACCCCTAAGACATATTTGGAACAACACTCCTGTCTGAAAATGTTTTACTAATCCTCTACCAACCCCTAAATCTAACCCTACCCATAACTTATCCCTAAATGCAGAGGGAAATAATAGGTGAATAACACTGATGTACAGTAGAAGCCTAAACTTGACATAAACTGTAAACATGTCCCTCAAATCTGGTTGGTTGATTGGAAATGTTGTTCCAAAATCAAAAAAGACCTTGATCCAGGAACATGTTGTACTTGGGGAAATCATGTTCACTGTTACTCAAGACCTCGAACATAACTCATCCCGCCCCACTGGTGCTACAGGTATACATTTAAAACCTTAAATCATGTCACACATAAAAAATAAGTCTCATGACTGAATATTTTGCCCAGATGATTGGCTCTCATAACTGTTTCTTATTTCTACTGAGTGCCAATTTAGTTTTTTAGGAAAACGATTTGATGATGTAATATTTATGGTTTGCAATCAGCTGCTTTTTATTCAATCATATATTTATGCATAACTTACATTTGCAACTTGGATGTAAACATGTCAACAGAGACTTGGGCTAGTAAGCAACAATTCATTGTATGACACTGCCCTGGAAACACAATATCTAATATTCACAAAATATTATAGTTGTACTTTTTTAGTTTGAATATTTAACGTAAATTGATCTTGCTTTAAGCATACACTACCTTTCAAAAGTCTGGGTTCAAAAAGATTTATTTATTTATTTTCAAAGAAATGAATACATTATTAAGCGGTGATGCATTAAATTGATCAGAAGTGAAAATAAAGACATTGTTACCATATTATATAGTCTCTATCCATCTTGTTTAGGTCATTATCAAGCACATACAGTAGGGAAGAGAAGCCGATGTGGAATTTGATGTTGTTCTATTTCAGGAGGATAAGTGTGTTTTCTGCAGGTCTTTGGAGTGTGATATTTTTGGTGGATTATGAGTCATCATAAAGAGTCTTATTTTCCGCAGATATGCATGGAATAAAGGAACCAAGCCGCTGAGCGTGTCGACTGGTGGGCGAGTGTCAATGAAGGAAGGTTCACTCCACATCAGCCAGACGTGGTCCGGAGACATCGGCGATTACACTTGCAGAGTCATCTCACCAGCTGGAAATGACTCCAAAACCACCCGACTGGAAGTCATGTGAGCAAAAATAGACACAAACACACAGATCCTTGCCAACATTCACGTTTGATATGAAACTCTTTGAAGGGACTACACTTATACAGTACATGTGTGCTCAGTACGTATTGGAGTGCTATTGTAAGAGGAAGATGCTTGGATTCCAGCTGCAGGTCTGAAGCCAAGAGAACCATCCAAAAAATGGGCCATAATGATAGGACAGAGGAGGGAGCAGCTGTGATTGTGTGTGTGTGTGGATGCGGGAGGAAGATAAAGGGAGAGTAGAATAAGATAGGCCTGATGCCCAAGGCCAAGATCATCTCCTTTGACAACTAGCCAATGTTGCTAAACTTCTGTGGCATCAGGATCTAATTAAACACACACACATACACAAGCTCAGATATTAATTACTGCTTCTAGTTGGCTGAATGTTGTCATATGGATGGATGCATCGATCTTTGAAGTACATGAAATACGCTGAATAACACGAATGACAGTGCGCAGCTTGTTTAATTGGATGCGTTTGAAAATGTAGCTCACAATAAGAAAAGTACAAACTCACCAAATCAACCCAAAAGGCCTAAAAGCTTGTCTTTTGTGTCAAAAGCCTTCATAAGTCTTTCTAAATCAAGTTACATGATTGCATATACATTAGCGTTCAAAGGCTTGGGGTCAGTGAGGACATGAGATCACAGCAATAGCAAATGGTCCATTCAATTCATTATACATCACTGTAAGGAAGAACAGACCGTGGCTTTAAAGGAGTAGTTCACTTTTAAAAAAACTTTTGCTGATAATTTACTCACCCCCATGTCATCCAAGATATCCATGTCTTTCTTTCTTCAGTCGAAACGAAATTAAGGTTTTTGATGAAAACATTCAAGGATTTTTCTCTATATAATGGACTTCAATGGGAACCAAACGGTTCAAGGTCCAAAAGATAGTTTCAGTGCAAGCTGCAAACTGTTCAATGGGCTTTAAATGATTCCAGGCGATGAATACGGGTCTTATTAAGCGAAACGATCGCTCATTTAAAAAATAAAAAACAAAGTTTAAGTTTTATAAGCTCAAATGGTCTGTGATGTGCGTTTGTGACTCTCCTGTTCGAGCTCATTTATCAAAATAAACGAATCTTTTTTCGTGTCATTTGGTTCATTCAACGAACGAAATGAATGAATTGACTCGGAAAAAGATTCGTTTGAACAGGAGAGTCACGAATGCGCAACACAGAACAAAGCAAGGCGACCAAAGTGCTTATAAAACGTAAACTTTTTTTCACGAGCGATCGTTTCGCTTGATAAGACCCTTATTCATCGTCTGGAATCGTTTAAAGTCCTTTGAACAGTTTGCACTGAAACTGTCTTTTGGACCTTGAACCGTTTGGTTCCCATTGAAGTCCATTATATGAAGAAAAATCCTGGAATGTTTTCATCAAAAACCTTAATTTCTTTTCGACTGAAGAAAGTAAGACATGGACATCTTGGATGACATGGGGGTGAGTAAATTATCAGCAAAAGTTTTTTTAAAAGTGAACTACTCCTTTAATATGTATTCAGCATGGATGTATTAAATTGATTAAAAGTGTCAGTTTAGACTTAAATTGTAAAAAAAATGTGCTTTTAAATAAATGCTGTTCTTTTTATGCATTAAATAAAAATGTGTTCACAGTTTCCACAAAAATATCAAGTACAGTACCACAACTGTTTTCAACATTGATTCTATATTAAAAAATAATAATAGTAATTGGTCCACTAAATCAGCATTTCCCCAAAAACTCCATTAGTCAGATAGTCCCATCCCAAACTCGTGCCATTGGTTGAGCCAAATGCTGCTGTGGTGCTACTTTTTGGGGAAATCCACCTACAAGCTTACATTTTTGTGCTTATAAGAAATTATTTATCTGCGTAAAAACTTGAATAATCGAATTAGAGCTCATCTTGGAGAAAACCAGAGAAATATTACAAATCATCAATCATACAAAACATAACTGAAATAAACCATGATTTGCAAATGCGGATAAAGTACTGCAATGTAATGCAATTCTTTTAGCACTACTTAACGGAACTCAAAATAAAGCAATATTTAATTTAAGACACGCTAGTCTGTGAGAGAAACTGGGTTTCGGCAGACTTCAGAAAAGGAATCCTTACAGCTGACATTTAAATTATGAGATACAAATTGAAAACACATGCGATTTGAATAATAACAATAATACCTTTGACAGTCACATTAAGATAACAGAGCACCACAATATACTCCTACCTTTAATAATGCAGCCTGCAAACTCTGTTGAAAGAAAACTCATCAGACGGTTGAAGGAGAGGCAATGCTTCACATGCTAATGTGATTTCACAGGCGTTCAAGTTAATCTCATGCAGTGGACAGGTCCTCTTATTAGGCAACCACATGTTAGACAATGGCTGAGCAGTGCCTCGCTTTAAACAATATTAGATGTAATTGCAAATTTAGGCTGTTGAGACAGATGGGGGACAAAAAACTGTCACACGCATATTACAAGTTTCTGCAAAGTACATAATTGTATTATGTGATATTGTAATGTAGTTTTCATAAATGTAATGTTGTTGTAGGAACAGTGGAACTTTTGATCTTGTAACATAGTGGAAAGTGATGTTAAAGAGTTAGTTCACACAAAAAATGAAACTTCTGTCATCGTTTACTCACCCTCATGTTGTTCAAAATCTTCATGACTTACTTTATTGTGTGAAAAACTAAAGGTGTTGAGTTGACTATGTTTTTACAGTACATGCACCAAACATTTCCAAAAGTGCAATAAAAGTAGTCTGTTTTGTATGGAAGCTTTTTTATGCCACAGAATGAAAAATAAAAAAGTTATTTGCGACTTTTTATCTCACAATTCTGACTTTATTTCTCAGAATTGCGAGATATAAAGTCGAAGTTGCATGTTGTAAAGTCAAAATTGCGAGATATAAAGTTACAATTGCGAAATATAAAGTCACAATTGCATGTTGTAAAGTCAGAAATGCATAATATAAAGTTGAAATTGCGTGTTGTAAAGTCAGAATTGCGAGATATAAAGTCACAATTGCGAAATATAAAGTCACAATTGCATGTTATAAAGTCAGAAATGCATAATATAAAGTTGAAATTGCGTGTTGTAAAGTCAGAATTGCGAGATATAAAGTCAGAAATGCATGATATAAAGTCACAATTGCGTGATATAAAGTCAGAATTGCATGATATAAAGTTGCAATTGCGTGTTATAAAGTCAAAATTGTGATATAAACTATTCTGAGGGGAAAAAAAGTTTGTCTTTTTCCCTTAGAATTGGCCTGATAACTCGCAATTGCGAGTTTATATCTCACAATTCTGAGAAAAGTTGTCAAAATTTCGAGATATAAACTCGCAACTATGTGTTATAAAGTCAAAATTGTGAGATGTAAACTTGCAATTGTGAGAAAAAAAGTCAAAATTGTGAGATAAAAAGTCACAATTCTTTTTCTCAGAATTGCGACTTTATATCTCAGAATTGCGACTTTATATCTCAGAATTGCGACTTTATTTCTCACCATTGCGACTTTATTTCTCAGAATTGCGACTTTATATCTCAGAATTGCGACTTTATTTCTCATCATTGCGACTTTCTCAGAATTGCGACTTTATTTCTCAGAATTGCGACTTTATTTCTCATCATTGCGACTTTCTCAGAATTGCGACTTTATTTCTCAGAATTGCGACTTTATTTCTCACAGTTCTGACTTCATATCTGGCAATTGTGAGATAAAAAGTCACATTTTTTTTTATTTTTTTTTAATTTTTTTTTTCAGTGACGGAAACAAGCTTCCATAGTTTTGCACATATTCAAAGTTTCATGTAACAATCCCTAAAATCAGCGGCTCTGACATTATTCCATATATCTTCTTTTGTGTCTAATGCAATATAGAAAATTATACAGGGTTGGAATGACATGAGGGGGGAGAAACAGAAATTTGAATTTTCTCACTATTCCTTTAATATTATAGTATTCATGAATGAACGTTGTATTTTTTAAAAAACCAACAGTTTTGTTATTTTTTAAAAGGAAATTTAAAATTATTTTTCGTCAAAGAATCTTTTTGTTTGTACGCCGCCTTGGATCTTTTTGATATCCCACAAACCCCTTGCTGCCATGATGAACACTTTTTACTTGCAGAAGGTTTTCTTGAGTGATAATGCTACCATTTGAACCTCGGGAACTCTGGTTTGAAAGTAACTGCAACAAAGACACAAATCTACAAAGTGACTTATTGATGTATCTGAATATATAAGCCTAAAGGATGTTTAAGTCAAGCATCTCTACTATTGCCCATAGTTAGGGTGAGTGATTTGTGATAATAGTCTTGTCAACTTCAATGATGTATGCTAAGCTATGCTAAAAGTGCTACCGCCAGAACCGGAGATCGGCTGAATGGATTCAAACACGGTAAAACTGAACAGTTTAACTCTGGGGGAGTTGTAAAATGAGCCTATTTCCAAAAAAAAAGTGGAGTATCCCTTAAACTTGCACGGATTCATTGTTCACCACAAGACTTGTAATGTGCGCTAACAAAGTAAATAGATTCAATATTGATTTCATGACGACTTTAGTGACAGAATTTCCATTTTTGGTTGAACTAACCTTTTAACCTGTACAATTCACAGAGGCTGAGACAACCGTTTTGTATTTTTTGTATTTGAATTGTATTTGAATTTTGTTTTACTGCAGTGCAAAATGCAAATATGCATATTTTGATTGTTTATTTGGTTATCTCTGTCTTTTTAGAGAACTTCCCCATTCTCCACGTAACCTGCAGGTGTTTCTGAATGAGACTGACAGCAGGACAGTTCTTCTGTCGTGGGTTCGGCCCTTTGATGGGAACAGCCCTCTACTGCATTACATCATTGAGCTCTCGGAGAACAGTAAGTGTGTGTGCGCTATTTATACGAGTTTTGGCATATGGTTTATTAAACCTAATGCACCTTAGCTGCAGCTTTCAATTAAGCTGGTTTGCAGCCAGTGGATTCCACCGAAGAAGTTCTTTGTCATTTACCTCTCGCTGTCTTTCTCCCTGAGCTCTATAAAAACAGACAGACAGGCTAAAGTGAGTGAGAAGAGAAATGGAATCTGATTGTAATGGAGGGTAGTGGGACGAGGTTTGTTTTCACTGTATTATGCCAGGACTGTTATTGGTGGAAGAGATGTGACAGGAAACGCAGAGAGAGAGAGAGAGAGATTGATTTGTGTATCGTCAAAGGAAAAACAATGAAAAATGTGGGTGGGGCGGATGTGCTGGATGCCTATTAAACACCAAGACCTTTCTCTCCTCGTATACACACACACACACACACACACGTGAGGATGTATGCATCCCTGTGGCTTAATATTTACTATTCCTGATGAATTTGTGATTTATTTTTGCAGTTGCTCATAGTTTCTGTCTTCTTTTCTCTTGGGTCCGCTTGAGTGGTTTCACCATCTAAATTGTTCATTGATCTGCTTCCCATCATTTTTAATGTACTGCAAACGCACACACTAACACACGCTCTCATATATTGGGTGTTGTGCGTTGTAACGCCTCCAGAATAAACAACAGCGCTGTCATATTCATAATTTACCCAAGCGCTGTAAAGAAAGAGATAATTCAAACAACCGATCATGAACCAAGTAAAATACCTTAGATAAACACAATACTCCCATTTGAGACTTAATTTTTGTCTTTAGAAGTGAGAAATAATCTCATTACATTTATAAGTACTGTTTTACATTATAGTGGCCCAGTTAAAAGTGATTTCTATAGAGTTTGTGGAAGTGACAGAAAGATATATCGTCCAGGACAAATAGTCGGCTGATATTTGGCTGTTTTGTAATTATTAATAGCTAAACTGTGTATAGTTTGTGCCTAGTTTCAATTTTGAAATCTACAGCCTACACATCGGATACTTTTTTATTATTATTTGTTTTTCGTGACTTTTGATTTAAATGGTTTGTAAAATAAGGATTTGTTTAATTTGTATACATCTTATTTTCTTATTTGCTTTCATTAAACTAGATAGTGTGTATACTAGAATTCATACTGAATTAAATTCATAGGCTGTTTGTATTTATAATAAATTAAACAAATAATAATTTGATGTTAATTGTTAAATTGTAATACTATATCACAATATTACAGTTTTTACTGTATAAAAAAATGATGCCTTGGAGCCTTGGTGACCACAACCCCTCAGGATCCTGTTTTGGAAAATGTCAGATTTGGGATTTTTGCATTCCAGCATTTGTTTTTAAATGATCCGGCAATAACAAGTGCATTGCATGCTGTGCATGTGACCGAAACAGATTGAGTGTGGGTTTATACAGATATATTTAAAGGTTGGGTTTTGCTAGTGGCCCTCAGTCTCAATATATATATGTATATATATATATTCAGCTTATGTTCAAAATCACTCTCATTGGTTGGTGGCGGTGCGAGTCAAAATGAGTAAAAAAGACAGACAAGCACTTTTTTTTTTTTTTTCCATATCCAAGAGTAAAGCTAATGATATTTCTGATCAAAAGAGATCCCGGGGAGGTGGAACTGCTTATACTAATCAAGATAGCGGGAGACACAAGTAATGGGTGTTAGATCAGACAGAATCAGAAATCGATGTAATGGAAGAGCCAATGACATTTAAAGGTGAGAGAGAATATCACTAATGAACTAAATAATATTTGTAGCTATATACATGTAGTTAGGGCCGTACACAAACTTATGAATTATGTGACATCACTGTATGTTCGGGGAAAACTTAAAGGGATAGTTCACTTTGAAAGTAATTTTTGATATGTTTTAGCCTACCTCAAGGGCATCCAAGATGAAGATGTCTTTGTTTCCAGAGTAGTTTCAATTTTGATATTTTTAGGTCAAACTGTTCTTGTCTGTCAGTCATATAATGGAGGTCTATGGTCACCACCTCAAAGAGCATGCACAGAGAAGTCCAAATTAAACATGATTTAATGACTCGTAAATGTAAGCACACATTGATGGCCAAAGACATGAAACAAGTAGTTTGTGTGAGAAAACGAACAGTATTTATATAGTTTTTACCTCTTGTAATCACAGCCACGTCCAAGTACTCTGAGGCCGAAGGCGCTTCTGTCTGCGGAAGCGCCGGAAATCCCCTGAAGTGATCTCTCGTGTACGTCACTCATTATTTACACAGAGATTTCAGAAGTGTTACCCTTCACTGTGAAGATATAAACATATTTAGATAGACATGAAATTGCGATGGAAACTTGATTTTTTTTTTCGCAACCGCGCCTTCAGATCACTTGGACGTGGCTGTGGTTACAAGAGGTAAAAACAATATAAATACTGTTCGTTTTCTCACACAAACCGCTCGTTTCGTGTCTTACGCCATCAATGTGTCCTTACATTTACGAGTCATTGAATCATGTTTAATTTGGACTTCTCTGTGCATGCTCTTTGAGGTGGACCCCATAGACCTCCATTATATGACTGATAGACAAGAACGGTTTGACCTAAAAATAACAAAATTAAAAATACTGCGGAAACAAAGACACCTACATCTTGGATGCCCTTGAGCTAAGCTAAAACATACCAAAACTTAATTTCAAAGTGAGCTATCCCTTTAATTTTGTCTGTTTGTTGCTCTTGACAGATTCTCCATGGAAAATCTACATGGCTGAGGTCAGCCCTACACTAGCCAGCTTGCTAGTAATTGGTCTAACGCCAGCAAGAACGTACCAGTTCAGAGTTTGTGCTGTCAATCAGGTGGGACGTGGACAGTACAGCGCTGAAACAAACAGGTAAACAGCAGTCACAAGCTAACATCTTAATCTAAATGCTTAGCATATCGCTAACTGGTTAAGTAAAGCTCCATTATAGATAAAACAAGATTAATGTTTTTGATCAGCCATTGAGGAAAGGGAACGGATCTTGCATGGCAATAGCATTGAACTGCAGGAGCTAACAGGTCCATGCTAATGAGCTAAACCCTGATTCCTTGATTGTAGCAGTCCAATTTACAGGCAGTCCCAAAATCCTTTCAATCCTGAGTATTGTAACTAACATAGCCCGTCAAGCAGATTGGAACTGGTAATTTTCCCCAACTACTGCCATTTTTGTGTGTCCGACACACGCACACACATCCTCAGTGAGTTAGAGAGAATGTTATTAAATGTGAGGACAAGATTTGAACCCTGTCAAAAGAAAGGCTGATTGTAATTGAATTACATGAGAGCTTTCATCACTGCCTCTGATTGTGAGCCATTATGACACACAGGCAAAAAGAAAAAAAAACAACCCCTCCATATCCAGGAATACTATGAAGGTGTGAGAAATAGCATTTCTCAAAGCCAATTCCACACGGTGAAAGAATGTCAAATACAAGTTTGGCTGAAGGGAAGGACACTTCGGCACACACAGAGGCTACTGCGTTTTATGCTCTCTGTTTTGTTTTGTGAATTTTTATTCGCATAAATCGGCACACATCACAATGAATGCATTGAAATCGCTCAAAGAACTTAAAAGTCCTGGAAAGTTCAAATGGCTATTTTTCAAGCACTAATACACATGCCAAGCACTCTTTGCTTAACGGCAGGAAGAAGGGCCCGCTCAATCACCAAGGACATGTTGAAAAAGCTTGTCATGCTGTTTTCTAGTCCTTAGATTTCATTTGAAGCCAGTCTCCATTTAACTGACAATGGCAGCTTATATTCAATGGTAACAGTTGAGCCAAAGCACTCCTATGTGAAATGCTCAACTGCTCAGGTTGGATTGGTCCTGAAGTGAAATGTTTTTTTTTTTTTTTTTTTTAAATTCACTAATGTTTAGTGCTGTCTTTAATGCTATTGTAGCAGTACTAAATACTTAATGCTAAAATAATGCATTTTGTTTCAGGTATTAATGTGTAGTTTGCTCACTTTGAACCCTACAGAAATGATCAAAATATTCACATATTTTTAATTCATATTTTCTAATCAATTTATACCACTCAATTCACAAGGATTGGTTTAACAATCTCTTTTTGAATTTTTGAAGCGTAAAAGTGGTAGTTGTGCAGTTGTTAATGGAGGGAGAGAAAGCTCTCAGATTTCATTAAAATATTTTCTGAAGATGAATGAAAGTCTTATGGGTTTGGAACAACATGAGAGAAAGAAGTAATTTTTTTAGTGACCTATCCCTTTAAAGGGATACTCCACTTTTTTTGGAAATAGGCTAATTTAAACAGTTGAGTTTCACCATTTTCAAATGCTTTCAGTCGATTTTCTGATTTTCTTCAGAAACTGTCTGGTTACTGATTTTCTTCTTAATACCAGAAAATCGGCTGAATGGATTCGAAAATGGTAAAACTCAAATGTTTAACTCTGGGGGAGTTGTAAAATGAGCCTATTTCCCCAAAAAAGTGGAGTATCCCTTTAACATTTAACTGACCTCAACTAACTGAAGCCATTAAAAAATGGATTTGTACGGAAATCGTACAATTTAGGGTAATTTATCAAATCTTGATAGTGTACTATTCACTCTGTTACCACAGTGACACACTGTAAAAAATATTGTTGGTTTAACTTAAAAAATGAAGTAACCCCGTTGCCTTAAAGTTTTAAGTTCATTGAAATGGAAAAAATGAGTTAATACAATGAAGGAGATTGATTTAATCACCAGAAACTCAAAATACTATGTTATCTGAACCACATAAATTATTTAAGTTGATTTGACTAAAGAAAAAATGTTGTGATTACAAATCATGAAAATATTTTTTTACAGCCCTGACGTGTAAAACAGTGATTTTGGTATTATTTTAGTTTTAACTTTAGTTTTTAATTTACAAATACAATTTCCTTTACTGTATGTTTTGCGCACATATTCCAAATCAGTGTTTAAATGTAATTAAAACGTATCTTTCAAACTGAATCTTTCATTTAAAATGCTCAGTTAAAACAAGAGGAAGCGACGGAGGAGAGCGAGAGTGAGAAGATGAAGATGAACAGAAACACACAAAAAATATCAAATATTGATGGAGAGGGCACTTATTAAAATTTGAGCACCTATCTGCTTTGGCCTCGTTTCCAATTAATGTCAGGATCATCATCAGTTATATGAAAAATTTAAATCCCTATTTCTTTTATTCTTCTTATTCATTTTTTTTGGCAAAGTACCATCAAAGGAATGGTATTATAACCCAGAATATGTACTAAAAAGTATTTTTTTATTCCATTCAGGAGTGTTTCACATTTAGAAGTACATTCATATTTGGCACACCGTAAACAAAGCCAATGCCAGCTAACTATTTTATTGAGTAATAATTTGTTTCGAATTTAGCAAGAGCAAACTCAGCACTTATCCTTTGCATGTAATTAATAAACAACAATTAATGCCATTATGACTAAAACAATATAAAGCCCAACCCCACACCTCCGGTACGGCGAAAGAAACAACGTGATAGACTAAAATAACGGCTTCTAAGCCTTTTAAATTGGTTTCGGATGATTATTGTTTATTTGGCAACACATCAATCAGACTTAGCAACTTTCCTACGAGATTGCTTGCTTGAGGCACTTTAGGCCTTGCTCACTTAATCAAGCTAATAACCTTTAAACCGCAGATTAGAGCGAAGGATTGTTTATCGCCTGCTCTGGGGATCTACAGTCTCAAGAATCCTGCAGACAGACTTTGAGAGCTAAAGCCCACGGTATTGATCAAATCGAGAAATTAAAGGGTTCACTGATTTACACTAATGGGGTCAAGCTAAGACAGATCTTTCTGTTTCTATAGCATCTACTGTAATTGCGGATATTTCATTTTGATATGATATGAGCTGAAATATCATGTTGTCACGTGTTGACATGCTTAATTTGCTCCCATCATCGCAGGAAACAAGAGGTGTTGGGAAGATTTTACGATTTGTCAGTGCTATCCATGGTTTCTCAGGGTTCACATTTCCACCTGTTTAGCTCTTTGTAGCCAAATACCAAGAGAACCAAGGGAAGTTCAGGTTATTCCAGTGAGGCCTGTTTACCCCAGCAGGGTCAGTTCTCAGTTACTGTACTCCTGCACTATTTAAGATCTTTTGGATAAACCAGAAAGATCAATTTCAATCTCTCCAAGACTACTGGATAAGCTCTGAAGGAAACTTTTAGTAACTATTGATGCCTCTGAGAAAACTCTCAGATAAGGATATCAATATTTCTCTTTTATAATGCGATTTTTATGATGTTATCTCTCAGGCTGATGCTGCGAGAGGAACCGCCCAGTGCGCCTCCAAAAAACATTGTGGCGAGCGGCCGTACCAATCAGAGCATCATGGTCCAGTGGCAGCCGCCCCCAGAACCGCAGCTCAATGGAGTCCTGAGGGGCTATGTGCTCAGGTATGGTGTCATGTGTGGCTTCAAAATTGTATTATTTCTGTATATTTTAAAGGGATAGTCCTCACAAAAATGTATCATTTCATTTACTTACACTCATGTCACTCCAAATTTGTATGATTTTGCTTCTTTTGGGGAACGTAAAAGAACATACTTTGTTTGTAACAAAAAAAAACACTTGGTGTTGGTAACTAAACAGTTTCAGTTCCCATTGACTTCTATTGTATGGACAAAAAAGTACCATACAAGTAAATGCGAGCTGAAACATTTTTGTTACCAACATTCTTAAAAATATCAGAAGAAAGAAATGCCATACAGGTTTAATGATTTTTTTTTTTTTTTTAAAGAAGCCTCATATGCTCACCAAGGTTGTTTCATTACAACAGTAATATTGTGAAACTTCATAATTCGAAATACATTTTTACAATTTGAATAGATTTTAAAACGGATTTTCGGCATCGTTACTCCAGTCTTCAGTGTCGCATGATTTATCAGAAATCATACTGATAGGCTGAGTTTGTGTTCAAGAATTTTTTTAATATGTTTTCTGTGTTAGGGTTAATTTTTTTATATATATATTTTTGTGATATTTCTTTATAATATTTTTGATAAATTGAAAGGTTAAAGGAGTAGTTCACTTTAAAAAAAGAAAAAAAAAACTTTTGCTGATAATTTACTCACGCCCATGTCATCCAAGATATCGAAAAGAAATTAAGGTTTTTGATGAAAACATTACAGGATTTTTCTCCATATAATTGACTTCAATGGGAACCAAATGGTTCAAGGTCCAATAGACCGTTTCAGTGCAAACTGCAAACTGTTCAAAGGGCTTTAAACGATTCCAGACGACGAATAAGGGTCTTATCAAGCGAATTGATCGCTCATTTTCACGAAAAAAGATTCGTTCATTTTGATAAACGAGTTCGAACAGGAGAGTCACGAACACGTATCACAGAACAGAGCAAGGCGGGCATTTGAGCTTATGAAACTTAAACTTTGTTTTTGACCCTTATTCATCGTCTGAAATCATTTAAAGTCCTTTGAACAGTTTGCAGTTTGCACTGAAACTGTCTTTTGGACCATGAATTGTTTGGTTCCCATTGAAGTCCATTATATGGAGAAAAATCCTGGAATGTTTTCATCAAAAACCTTAAATTTTTTTTTCGACTGAAGAAAGAATGACATGGATATCTTGGATGACATGGGGGTGAGTAAATTTTCAGCAAAAATTTTCAGCAGTTTTTTTTGAAAGTGAACTACTCCTTTAAGATACGCAGAGTTTTTTTTTTTTACCATGAATTCCCCTGTCAAATACAATTATTTTTAAAAAAAAATAAGCTGAAAGAATGCAAGCAGACGGCTTCAGTAATTCTCACAGACTCATATCTCACAATAGGTCTGTCTTTAAAGGTTTACAAGTTACCGTTCAAAATAATTTACTTCCGGAACGCGACTGTTGCACACTATAGGAGATGCTATGAGATGTACAGCATAAGCTGTGCTTACTAATGCAAGCTTAACTACTGTTTTTTTTTGTTTTTTTTTTTTTTCATAATTAAAGAAATGAATTGAAGCACCACTCACATTTTCTTCAGATGCAATGCAAAAATCTAGTTGGAATTACGAGTGCGTGTGTTTCTGTTAAAGGTTCACAATCAACCCATCGTTTTCTTTCTCTCCCCCTCCCACTCAGGTATAGATTGGCGGGTTTGCCTGGTGAGTTTCAGCTGAAGAACATCACCAGTGCAGAGATTAATTACTGTCTGATTGGAGAGCTCATCATCTGGACGCAGTATGAGATCCAAGTGGCTGCCTACACAGGAGCGGGCCTGGGGGTGTACAGCCAGTCTGTCATTGAATACACACTGCAAGGAGGTTCGACAATCACACGCACGCAAACAAACAGAAACAATGCCTCATCAGGCTGAGCAAACCCTTGATATTTCCAATCTTTTAGGGTGCACACGTGTCTTTGGGTCCAAAAGACCGTCTTCCTCATTAAGCTACCCGATATC
Source organism: Cyprinella venusta (assembly GCA_038021265.1). Classification (NCBI taxonomy): domain Eukaryota; kingdom Metazoa; phylum Chordata; class Actinopteri; order Cypriniformes; family Leuciscidae; genus Cyprinella; species Cyprinella venusta. The sequence goes on from CM075866.1 coordinate 34,842,491, forward strand.
ATAAAGGATCTGGAGTAACCATGGGAACCGTAAAATCCATTAGCTGGCTTTACTGCACAGATCGGCCATCTGAAAGATTATTTCTAAGAAGAGTAAATTTATGGACTCTGGGCAAACAGTGACCGTAGCCCATTAATTAATCTAATTTGCTTTATGCGCGTGAATTTGTGTGTGCGCGCGGAAGTGTGGGGGTGTTCCGAGATCGCTGGGCCGTGATTATTCATATTATTTAACGTCAGGCTAATGATACTCCTGCAGAGATTAAGAGACCCAGTGTCCGCAGGAAAAGAGTCTTCTCGTAGAGACTGGAACAAGCGCTTTTGTGCGTGTGGTTAGAGGCGCTTTTTATGTCCCAGTTCAGATTACTGGACACTCTAACGTAACCTTGCGTGATTGTGTTTGAAATGAAAAGGGCAGCAGGACGAATCGGAGTGCCCAATCCAATTGAGCAATATCTAATCTGTACTCAACTTGCCAGGCCTGACCTTAAAGGGGCCATCTTAAGCACATTAAGTGTAAGCGGCATTGAGTCTTTATGGAAATATGATCTTGTTCTTTCCACTTCCCGCTCAGGCCTGCTGCATAGCGACGATAGGCTACAAAAAGGCTTTGGATACAGACTGTTTCATGTGTATTTGTATGTGATTATCGGTGCTGCTATGAATGATCATTTGAAATGCAGAGCAGGCTATGTATAGAAATGGGGGCTTTGGGTGGGTGTTTAAATTCAGAATTCAGGTAGTCATGACAGATATGGTCTCGCAGACCCAGACTTTTGACTATCATCATCATTTCTGTTTGTCCAAAAGCAATTTAGCAAAAAAATAAAATAAAATAAAAAAGTGCCGGATATTCTATTGTGGTCATCAATGATTAGTTTCGTTTCTAAGAAGTGTCTTAAAGTTCTCCTGTAGACAATTTTATCCCTTAAACGCATCTTTGATCACCAAAATTACATATTTAAATGATCTTTCCTTGAGTAGAAATTTTCTTAATGCCTTAAAATAGCTTGATGTAACACCCTTACCTCATTTAGTATACACAGTTCTGTGAATATTCAGATTAGCCCCGCCTCCACTCATTCACAATAGCTCAAAGATCCACTCGTTGACCAACACGTTGACCTGATTGGTTACGAGGTCATAAACGCCAGCAATTTCGTATTGTTTTTGAGGCTGTCTTTGGTTCACTGCAGTTTTTGCAATAACCTTTTATTTTTAGTTTAATGTTTGTTATTTGATTTTATCATTTATATATATTTTTTTAAATATTATTATTTCTGTTTAGCTTGATTTTTTGTTCAACTTCAACTTATTTATTTCAGTTTGTTGTCAAAGCAACATTTTTATATATTTTTTTTAAATTAAAAAAAAGTTTTTTCATGTAATGTTTATATTTTATTTTATTTTTTTAGTAAATGCATTTTTTAATGCCACGTGGTGCAGACATTAAAAATTCTGAGCATTTTGAACTTCTAGGATACATCCAATACCACTAAAAAATTAAGGTTGTGTCCGAAATCGCCCCTTATACCCTCATTCACTATCCCCTACATTACTCAACTAATATAGTCCACTTGAAGGAGTGAATGAAAACGAGTTAATTCAGACGCTGAGTGCACCAAAATGGCTGCCACTTTTGAATAGTTTCTGCTTGCTGTTTAGTTACTATTCGAAACTTAGCAAACTGGCAGCTCAAGTAGTAAGATGAAAAGATTTATCTTGATCTCTGTCATAGAAACTGTATAAACCTTCTATAAACAATTTAATAATCAATTAAAAAGGAATTTATACTTGTATGATATTACGCTGTAACCACGTTGGACCAGCGGTTTGGAAAATAGATAAATGGATGATTCAGCTGTAGGCGCCGTCTTCTGGTTAGACCGCATGTGAATCTCAGAGTGCATTATGGGTATTCTCTAGCCGTTGAACGAACATCGGTTGTACACTCGTTATTGCGGTGCATTGTGGTATTGAATGAGTGTACTTGATGGTTTCGGACACTACTACAAATTCCTGTTCCCTCAAATAGTGCCCTATTTACGGGTATAGAGGGTGATTTCGGACAGGCTATGTTTGTAAATTTTAAAAATATTTCATTAACATATTGTCTCTGACCTCGCAGTCCCCACAGCGCCCCCACAAGACGTGGATGCCGTTGCGCTCAACTCCACCACCATTAAATTCACCTGGACACCGCCACCCCAGCAGTTCATCAACGGCATCAACCAGGGATACAAGGTAATAGTGGAGAGGGAGAAAGATGTCAGTGTATGAGAGAAAGAGAGACACTGGCTCACATGCTCTGTTAGAGGTAAAATATTCAATTAAATTTCCCTGGCATGTTTATTGTCTTCTGGGAGAGTGTATTCATGATTGATTGGCTAAATGCCTACAAAAACAGCAGCTTTAAATTCATATAATAAAACAAGAGTAGTTAAACCCTTACAATGTTATCACTTGTTGTTATTTCACATCTCTCTCTCAGCTGCTGGTGTGGCCCGAACACTGTCCGGAATGCATTACCATGGTGACCATTGCCCCCGAGTTCCACGGGTCACGTCACTATGGTTACGTTAGCAGTTTAAGAAAGTTCACGTGGTATGAGACGGCGGTGCTGTGCTTTACCACGCCTGGCGATGGGCCAGCTAGCACACCACAGCTCATCCAGACACATGCTGACAGTGAGTACACATGGACGCCAAAAAAAGACGTTTTGGCGACGTTCACACTGTCAGTCAAATGCACAGTTTTTTCTGCACTGTCATATCCACCGTTTTCAAAATATGTCTATATTTAAATGTCTAGCATTGTTTCGGCAGCGACTTTCTGCATGTTTCCTATAATAATGTCGTTTCCATTTTACCTGCTGTGGGATTTCCAGGAAAGGATGTAGCTTGATACTGATTTGTAAAAATTGCATCTCATGTGATTTTTTTTTTGTTCACACTAGCTAAATCTGATATGCACAAAAAGTTGGATTTGCAAAGAAAAAAAAGTAACCCCCACCCCCCCTTTAAGGTTTTTGATGAAAACATTCCAGCATTTTTCTCTATATAATGGACTTCAATGGGGACCAAACTGTTCAAGGTCCAAAAGACAGTTTTAGTGCAAACTGTAAACTGTTCAAAGGGCTTTAAACGATTTCAGACGATGAATAAGGGTCTTATCAAGCAAAACGTTCGCTTGTTTAAAAAATAAATAACTGTTTAAGTTTTATAAGCTCAAATGGTCGCCTTGCTCTGTACTGTGATGCACGTCCGTGACTCTCCTGTTCGAACTCGTTCATCAAAATGAACGAAACTTTTTCCGAGGCAATTCATTCTTTTCGTTCGTTGAATGAACCAAATGACTCGGAAAAAGATTCGTTCATTTTGAACAGGAGATTCACACAGAACAGAGCAAGGCGAACATTTGAGCTTATAAAACTTAAACTTTGTTTTTTTTTCTTTTTAAATGAGTGATTGTTTCGCTTGATAAGACCCTTATTCATCGTCTGGAATCGTTTAAAGCCCTTTGAACAGTTTGCAGTTTGCACTGAAACTGTCTTTTGGACCTTGAACCGTTTGGTTCCCATTGAAGTCCATTATATGGAGAAAAATCCTGGAATGTTTTCAAACTACTCCTTTAACTAATTTTAAAAATTAGACTTGTATGAAATGTGACCAGTATTTAATTGCCTTTTGATTGGTTAGGTCTGATAAGAAAGAAAATATACAAATAGGATCTTAATTAATATCTCAATTGTTTTTCCAAATCAGCAATGAGGTCAAATTTGAGGTTTTTGCTTAAATAGTAATCACTCATATGTCTCCTCTAGAGCTTTATCATTTTCAAAAACTGTGCTCTGATTGCTCTTATTGCTCTTCAGATTCTTTCAAGACTATCTGAATGATTCCATCCACATTAATATTATATATACAGGTACTGTTGGTCAGAAATAGTGTCATTAGTTTCTGCTATCCATTTTAGCAGAAAACCAAGTTGATACTTCAATAAAAAATAAATAAAAAGAACTGAGAGCTCTATTACATCTCCTGAGCAATGAAGAGCAACCTCTAAGCAATAAACGTGTCCTCTGGGATAAAATGTTTTGCTTGCACTCCTGACATGTAAAATCATATTTCACACTCTTGCAGATACCCACACACTCTTACAGACAGTCTGTCTGTATTTAATTGGAGACAATTGACTAACAGTACTCTCTTTACTTGAAAACTGTCCAGCAGGCTTTGAGAAAGAGATCTCTCGGCAAAAACAAGCCTGTTTGCCTGACATTTCACCAAAATCGATACGGAGGACAAATTTGGCCCTTTCGCTATGCATGCCGCAATTTGCCACGTAATTGTGCTTTTTACATCGCCATTGATTAGTCTTTTCACTGAATATATATTGGCCACCCAAGCGCTGTTTTCGCGTCATGCCAGAGGCACGTAGAATCAGCCTTGACTAACCTGCAATTATTGAAGCGGGATCACTCCTCTTAGTCAATGCACGTGTGCTCGCTATTGATTGTCCCGCCATGCATGTATATACGCTTGGAAATGTGTGTGAATGCATGTGCAGCTGTTAACAGACAATGTAATTTTCATCAGATGATAACAGCATGTGGTCTTATTTACACGGTTAAGCCACAGGAGCTTGTTTCCCATGAATAGCTCAATCACACAAACAGGTTAGGCACACAAACTGTTGTGCACATGGTCTCGCTCTCTCATCTCTCAGCTTATTTGTGCTAGAAAGACTTAGCGGCGTGCTCGGGCAAGCATAATGTGGGAAATTCGTTTCGTTTGGTCTTTTTGATGGAACTTTTGGGTTTAATTTTCCAAGGATTGGAATGGAAACCAAATTAATAAAAGTTGTTCAAACCAAGGAGGTCTGAAATACCTGCCGAAAGCTATCCGTTAGCATAAATGCTAAAGCTAAATGAGTGTGCCTACTGTATTTCACAGCTTCAAACATAATTGGCCACTGGTAAAATATCATCTAAGATATATAATACAATAAATTAGATGGTAAATGAGAACATTTTCATTTTAATTCAATTTTTACACTGTAAACAAAATATTGTTGGTTTAGCTTAAAAAATATGTAACCTGGTTGCCTTAAAATTTTAAGTTAATTGAAATGGGAAAATTGAGTTAATACAATGAAGGAGATGGATTTAATCATCAGAAACTCAAAATATTATGTTATCTGAACTCCATAAATTATCTAAGTTGATTTGACAAAAGAAAAAATGTTGTGATCACAAATCAAGAAAATATTTTTTTACAGTACAAGCTTTTGTCATTTTATTAGTTTTTTAATATTTAGTTTTAAAAAATGTATTATTTCAACTTAATTATTTCAGTTAATCGACAAATGGTAATTAATATTGGTTGCATCTAATATTTCTGTGTTATTTTATTATTTTTTAAGCTTTATTTAAATGATCAAAACAAATAATTGTTTTAGTTTAAGTTAACGATATCAACGATCAACTCTTATTTTGAAACCTCCATTTATAGAGAAAAAAAATGCTTTTTGAACCCTTGTGGTGTATTTATAGCATCTAATAGGGACTATGCTAACCAGCTAAACCTTGACCTCTTAGTCAGAATGAGCGACACATTCACAAAAAAAATTGAATTGAAAAGTAATTGAACTGCAGTGCAGTGAGTTGAATGGAGTCTTGCGTTCTCATAAGCACGTGATTGATTAACCTGTCAGTCTAGCAGTGTGGGTCACGAGGGTTTGACATACGCGTGTTAGATCTAACGAGATTGAAGCTTTATTCGCACACATTAGCCATTGCGCTTTTCAGGCAACTGTCATGTTCGCCTGTCAGATGGATTGTCTTGCAGGTTGTGTATGCATGATTGATTAACCACTAAATGACTGCTAACTTGTGTGGGTAATTGCCAGCAAACACATGATTTGCTTTCGCCTGTTTGCATTTGTGATGCAACGGTTCCACATCAACAAGCTCTTCGTTGGGAGTATTATGGTCTTGCGGACTGGGGTTGCAGGGTAATCCTTTAACATGAGTGGGTTTTAAACTAGTGGCCAATAAATAATAAGCTTTATTCCACACACACACGTTTGAGGTCAGAGCATCGACAAAAATAATTTTGCTGGTTTTAAAGGGAAAAATGTTAGATTTAAAAAGTACAGTTTACCTGTTTCGGTGTAAATATGACGTCATGTACACAGTAACTTTATAACTTACACGACACAGGAGAAAAACAAAGCTACAACACTTAAAGGAATAGTTCACTTTTAAAAAACTTTTGCTGATAATTTACTCTCCCTCATGTCATCCAAGATATCCATGTCATTCTTTCTTCAGTCGAAAAGAAATTAAGGTTTTTGATGAAAACATTCCAGGATTTTTCTCCATATAATGGATTTCAATGGGAACCAAACGGTTCAAGGTCCAAAAGACGTTTCAGTGCAAACTGTTCAAAGGGCTTTAAACGATTCTAGACGATGAATAAGGGTCTTATCAATCGAAACACTCGCTCATTTAAAAAAAAAAAATAACAAAGTTTAAGTTTTATAGGCTCAAATGGTTGTCTTGCTCTGTTCTGTGATGCACGTTTGTGACTCTCCTGTTTGAACTCGTTTATCAAAATGAACAAATCTTTTTTCGTGTCATTCGGTTCATTCAACGAATGAAATGAACAAGATGACTCAGGAAAAGATTTTTTTACGATCGTCTGAAATTGTTTAAAGCCCTTTGAACTGTCTTTTGGACTTTGAACCGTTTGGTTCCCATTGAAGTCCATTATATGGAGAAAAATCCTGGAATGTTTTCATCAAAAACCTTGATTTCTTTTTGACAGAAGAAAGAAAACATGGATATCTTGGATGACATGGGGGTGAGTAAATTATCAGCAAAACTTTTTTTTAAAAGTGAACTACTCCTTTAAACACTGACGAGACCGAACAATTAACTAAAAAAAGAACTACATAGCCTACATTAGGGAGAGTAATCAACATAAACCAGAACAGGTGCAGGAACTAACTAACAAGCAGGGAAACTGGGAACTTAGGCTAAACACAGGAAACAGTGAAAATGAAACCAAAACAGAACTTAACTGAATATACATGTTACATGTATAATATAATATTTACATTTACCAGGGAAAGTGTGTCTGTTAACATGCAGTAACATCGCTGAGTGGACCTTTACCTTTATGTTTGTGTGTGGTAGAACCGGGCCCCGTGACTCAAGTGAGCTTCACTGAGATCTTGGACACATCTCTGAGGATCAGCTGGCAGGAACCAGAAGACAAGAATGGCATTATCACAGGTGAACAGGCTCAATCATCCAATCACAGCTACAGCTCACCCAGCAATCCACAGGAAGTCTCACTAATCTTTCCAACGCTGCATGTGAAGGTGTCCTAGGGATTGACGTTCATTAAATCTTTTTTGTTGTTGTTGTTTTATTAAGATCACTAAAAGTTTCAAAGTTTTATTAAGAACTAGGGATGGGCAACGATTAATTGTGATTAATCGCATCTAAAATAAAAGTTTGTGTTTACATAATATATGTGTGTGTAGTGTGTATAATTAATTTGTATATATAAATACCCACACATGCATGTATATATTTAAGAAATATGTGCATGTATATACTTTATATATAGTAATTCACAATTAATATTATATATAAATATAAATATTTGATATATTTATAACACATTTTCTTAAATATATACATGCATGTGTGGGTATTTATATATACAAATTAATTATGCACATTACACACACATATATTATGTAAACACAAACTTTTATTTTGGATGCGATTAATCGGGATTAATCGTTTGACAGCCCTATTAAGAACTTTATTTTAGTTTCCAGGTACCTTTCATGCATTGGTTTTGTTATTTTACCCCTGTCCCAAACCTCGAATTTCAATATTAAAATATGAAAAAGATATCATAAGATGTTTTAAATATTTTATTAAAAGGGTATATTTCATTTTAATCATTTAAAAGTTTAATATATATCATCTAAACAAACATTAATTGTTTTTTAATATACCTGTCTTTTAAAATACGATTTTTAAAATACCTGTTTTACTTTCATGTTACATATTAATAAGTATAGTTAGTTGCGTTACTCCTCTACTTTAGTTTAATTACTCCACAACAATGCTCTGGAATTGGTTGCATTCATCTTACACTAGTCTTAAAAATTAGTAATTTATATTTTTTCTTCAAGACTTGTCATAACTATTTCTTGAAATTAGTTAAATAAAAAGGTAAATTGGTCTAATTTGAATGTTAAAAGTAAGAACTAACTGCTAGTTCTTAAAGGGATACTCCACTTTTTTTGGAAATAGGCTCAACAGTTGAGTTAAACAGTTGAGTTTTACCATTTTCGAATCCATTCAGCCGATTTTCTGATATTTAGAAGAATAGCAATAACCAGACAGTTTCTGGTCTCATTGACTTCCATAGTATATTTTTTTTCTACTATGGAAGTCAATGAGACCAGAAACTGTCTGGTTACTGATATTCTTCTAAATATCAGAAATTCGTCTGAATGCATTTGAAAACGGTGAAACTCAACTGTTTAACTCTGGGGGAGTGGTAAAATGAGCCTATTTCCAAAAAAAGTGGAGTATCCCTTTAAGACAGTCTTAACTCAATGGCTAAGTTTATGCAACTTGCCCCTGTTGTAGTTACAGTAGCTGTGAGTTAATTGATTCTCTGCATCTTCAGTGTAAAGCATGACTCATGCAAGGGACCGTAAAGAAATTCCGTAAAGACTTATTGGAGAAGGTTACTGCCTATGTAGACATCAAGCAGCCAGGTGGTTCACTAAGCCTACATTTTTGTTTCTCCGCCTTTCTTTTCCACCTCTCAATAGGTTACGTCTTGTGTTGGGAGGAGGAGGGTCAGAACGAAACCCGCGTGTCTCAGACTCTGTCCAACTCCACGCTGGAGTATAAAGTGACCGGGCTCACTTCACTCACCACGTACACTCTGCAGGTCGCTGCCGTAACACAGGCCGGCACCGGTTCCGCCACCTCATCGGCCATCTCAACAGGACTGCCGCCAGGTCTCCACACTCCCAAACAAACACACACTTCAATGCTAGCATCACTTCAATGCATCAAATTCTCTCTTGGGGATCCGTGATAGTCACCATGTTGAAACTCTAAAGGAAATTCAGCACATGAAACAGGATGCCGCAGTGGGGAGCATATTTCACATAGACCAGCAATCCGAGACACAGTCAGTAAGACTGTAATACATCACATAGAGTCAGTAAGAAGCTCTTGGGGCCGCTGTGTGTGTGCGCGCGTGTTGGAGAGAACATGAAATAAATGATGATGACCAAAAGCCAAGCTACACTCATTATCTCCCACTGATGTGCTGTTGAGTCAGGAAAGAACGAGCTTTATCTACTGTTGAATGAGCCACCGTGAACCACCCAAATATCATTATCAATCCATTTAATTACTAATTAATCATATACCCAAACACAATGCGCACTGGTGTACACAAAAGCTAATCGACTCTGAAGTGAGTTATGGGCCCATTTACAGGAGTTTTCTTTGCAGGATAATGAAGACACAGGATGGAGAAAACAGGCAGAGAACGGAACAGAAAATGTCGAAATGTTTCAATTAGAGCAGCTTGTGAGTGACATAAATATGTTTTGTTGTGTTGGTAAACAGAGCTACCTGGTGCTCCCTCCAATCTGATCATCGCTAACATCAGTCCTCGCTCCGCCACCATAAAGTTCCTCCCCGGCAGTGACGGCAAAACTGCCATCTCCAAATGGATCGTAGAAGGACAGGTGTGTAACCTTTAGCTAACTGGCTAACTTTCCCACAAACTTCGCTATCAGTAGCGATTTGCTTTGTACGAAGTTGTTAAAGAACTCCGGTGCAAAATGAACCTTTGGTCTAATAAAACATCGGTTGCTAGCCAATCGTTCTTTGAGATTTGTTTTCATGATAATCGAATGTAAAGAGTTTTAGCTCTAAAAACTGTTTAGCGTATAATGCTAGTAATGGGGGCATATAATAAGTAAAAAGAAATCGCTAGTTTATACCACTAACAAGGCTCAAAATAGCTCCACAGTAACATAATGAGGGTCCAAACATGCAAAATGAAGCATTGAGAACTTTGTACGTGTACAGACTGTTTAATAAGAAGATACTTTATGAAGACAGTCCACTTCGTGTATACAGACAGGAGCCATCTTGCAAAATAGTCTCGATAAGTCGATCCCCGAAAGCCGTTCATATAGTTCAGAAGTTCGCTGAACTTCATACAGTTCAGCTCTCTCAGCACTAGGGCTGGGTATCGTTTAAAAAATTTCGATACCGATACCTTGATTTCGATACCGGTTCCTGAACGATACTTTTTTTCGATACCAATTTTATGAAATCCATTTTAACAAGATTACATAACACATTACCTCAGAAAACCTTTGGTTTTTATTTTTTTCAGTTTGACTCATGCTCCTGAGCCAGTGCATATAGGAACTTTTTTTTTTTTTGATTTTGTGTCGTTGTGCATTTCGTATGTATTTGTTTGAGTACTGATTTAACGAGTTAACCCCTTAGGTATCGAAATGTGGTACCGAACAACAAGTCATTTTTCGATACTCGATAGTATCAAGGCAATTCGGTCGGTAGCTAAAAAGTATCGAACTCGGTACCCATCCCTACTCAGCACGACGTTCATGGTTTGACTTGTCGTGACTGTTTTCCAAGATGGCTACTGTCTGTATACACGAAGCGAACTGTCTTTATAAAGTATCTTCTTATTAAACGGTCTGTACTCTTACAAAGTTCTAAAAGCTTCGTTTTTGCATGTATGGACCCTCATTATGTTACTGTGTTGGTGCGAGGCTATTTTGAGCCTTTTTAGTGGTATAAACTAGCGATTTCTTTTTACTTAATATATGCCCCCATTACTAGCGTTGTACACTAAACAGTTTTTAGAGATAGAACTCATTACATTCGATTGTCATGAAAATCTCAGAGAACGGTGGACTAGATGTTTTATTAGACCAAAGGTTCATTTTGCACCCGAGTTCTCCTTTAACTTTATCACAGATATCAGAATTCTGTCAGCTGAACCAATGTTTAACTGTGCTACAATTTTTTCTTTCCTTTTAGCAAAAGTAGAAATAAAAAATGTTTATATTATTCATGTAGCTTTTGGTTTGAAATGGTATGCCATGGAAATTACACATAAAGCAATTTTCTCTCTTCAAAATAATTTATTTTGCTGTAAATGACACTTTTGTCTCTCCAAAATGGTCAACTTTCCCATGAATGTCAATATTTTGTTTACCCAGTTGGTCAAATGGCACTGTGACACTTGTATGGAAGTTTTCTCTTTGAAAATTGCTTAACTATCACTTATTGTCTCTCCAAAACGGTTAACTTTCCTGTAAATTACATTTGATTTTTATGCAAATATAGACAAAACAACTATAATAATGTCACGAATATCAAATTTTAGGGCTGTCGAATAGTTCATTTTTCTCACAAATGGCAATTTTGCTTCTGCAAAATGATAAAATTTTGCATTGAAGGGTGTTTTTTCTCTCTGAAATAATGTTTCCCATGCCACAAATTGCTGTTTTCCCTGCCAAATAAGTAACTTTGCGACGAATGGCAATATTCCTTCTGCCGAATGGTTAACGTTTCCACAAACTGCAATTTTCTTTCTGCCAAGACTGCTTTGTGGAATATGACTCCTCAGTGTATGTGCTCATATGTATAAGTTTGTGTGTATTTGTGGGTGTGTGTTATGCCCTTGTCTGGCAGGCTGTGCTCCAGTGAAGATGCTGTTGTCTGACAGGTACTTTATCTCCAGGGAGAAACAGGCTTGCTCTTGCACTAAAACATCTTCCCCCAGAGAAAACGCGCACACACACACACACAAGCACACATGCGCGCACACTGTATGTGACACAGTACGAGAAGGCTAAGGAGATGTCATGCACCGTGTCTCCCCTGCCCTTTAGGTGTGGTGTGTGTGTGTGTGTTTGTGTGTGTGAGCATATGTGTTAAGCTCCTCTTGGATGGCGTCCAGTGCTGTGCAGCGTGAAGAGAAAAACTCCTCCTAATGAGATCCCTCCCTTTCCCCCCTCGGTTTTCTCCGTTCTCCGTCCTTTAATACTGTTTAATCGAGGGAGAGCAGGAGGGAGGGAGTCAGAAGGAGGGATGAGAGAAGAGAGAGGAGAAGATTAGAGGTACTGAGGTGGCACTAATGGGGTCTTAAGTCTATGGGTTAGAAATCAGCTTGTGTTGGTGTGTTTTTTTACAGCTGACTTCTTCACAGCTGTATCCGGGACCAGGCCCGGTTGCTGATTTCGATTCCCTTTGTAATCTTCTCACCTTCCCTCTGCTCGAGCAGGGCTGCACAAAACACGCTGTGTAGATATGGTGTTTTCATGGAGTCCACCAAGTGTTAGGTGTTTCAACATGGGTTATAATATTTAAAGGGACATAGCTTGGAAAACTGCATTTTTCTTCCTCTCTCCTCAGTGCTCCCAGATCATTGGTGAATTCTAAAGTAGTTCACTTTTCAAAAAACTTTTGCTGATAATTTACTCACCCCCATGTCATCCAAGATGTCCATGTCTTTCTTTCTTCAGTCGAAAAGACATTTTTTGATGAAAACATTCCAGCATTTTTCTCCATATAATGGACTTCAGTGGGAACCAAACGGTCCAAAAGACACTTTCAGTGCAAACTGCAAACTGTTCAAAGGGCTTCAAACGATTCCAGACTATGAATAAGGGTCTTATCAAGTGAAACGATCGCTTATTTAATAAATAGATAACAAAGTTTAAGTTTTATAAGCTCAAATGCTCACCTTGCTCTGTACTGCGATGCACGTTCGTGACTCTCCTGTTCAAACTCATTCATCAAAACGAACAAATCTTTTTCCGAGTCAATTCGTTCGTTTCGTTCGTTGAATGAACCAAATGACTCTGAAAAAGATTTGTTCATTTTGATGAACAGGAGAGTCACGAACATGCGTCACTGAACAGAGCAAGGTGACCATTTGAGCTTATAAAACTTAAACTTTGTTATTTGTTTTTTAAAAGAGCGATCGTTTTGCTTGATAAGATCCTTATTCATCGTCTGGAATCGTTTGAAGCCCTTTGAACAGTTTGCAGTTTGCACTGAAAGTGTCTTTTGGACCTTGAACCGTTTGGTTATCGGTAAAGTGCATCTTATGGAGAAAAATGCTGGAATGTTTTCATCAAAAACCTTAATTTCTTTTCGACTGAAGAAAGAAAGACATGGATATTTTGGATGACATGGGGGTGAGTAAATTATTAGCAAAAGTTTTTTCAAATGTGAACTTCTCCTTTAAGCTACAGAAACGATGTCACCAACTGGAGCTCATTAACATATGGACCACCCTTATTTATATACCAACACCTGTTCATTCATAAAGTGATAAAGGCAATCTGTCATCATTTCTGTTGTTGTCCCAAACCTATACCCAGACAGCAAACTGACTTTGAATCAACGTGGAAACGACGTCTCTCATGACATCGAAACAACGTTGATTTTGCTCATCGAATTAACGTTGAACCAACGTCAGACGCGGCATTCTTCAAAGCTAAATGAAAATCGAAAATTGGTTTGCTTTCATAACGTTGAAACAACGTTGATTTCAAGTTGATTTTCCGCTAGTTTTGAAAGAATGACGCGTCTGACGTTGGTTCAACGTTAATTCGATGAGCAAAACAATGTCGGATCAACGTTGTTTCGATGTCATGTTTCCACGTTGATTCAACGTCGGTTTGCTATCTGGGATAGGATTTAGGCTCAATCCCAATTCACCCCTTGGCCCTACCCCTCCATTTTGCATGTTCACATCTAAGGGTAGGGGTAGGGCTACATAGCCCTCGAAATGGATATTTTTTAGAGTCACACTCCAAACGGAGGGCTACGAGAAAGTTCACAGAATGCATCGCAAATCACCAGCGAGATGGCTTCGCAAGTGGCTAAACATTTAAATTTAGCACCAGATGATTCCACCATGCACTTTATTTACTCTTATAATAATACTATAGTCGTTTTAATCAAGAAATGGTACAATAAATTACCTTTCTGAATCAGAAAAGACATACATTTCGAGGATGGAATGTTATCATCATGTTTATTCAAAATTAAGAGCAGTCGTTGTTGTGGAGAAATCCTGTAAAAACTCCGTAACGGCAGAGCCATCGCCGACGACTGATGACAAATCGGGTTTATGAAGGATTGTTCCATTTCACAGGGGAATATTTCAAGCCCTTGGCCCTTTTAACTCTGTTTTAAGGGCCAAGGGGTACACTCGAAAACAAGGGGTAGGGCCAATGGGTGAATTGGGATTGAGCCTTAATTTCTGCCAAAAATACAACAGCGACAACAGAATATATAATTGTTGCCCCTATTATGAAAGTAAAATGGGTCCAGTGCTGTATTGGTATCCATTAACTTTCATTATATTGTCAGAAAACTCCTTCAAATGTACAGATTTTGTGTTTCCCGAAAGAAGGAAAGTCATACAGGTTTGGAACGGTGAGTAAACGGTGACAGAACTTACATTTTTGTTTTTTAAACTGTCCGTTTTAACTCCCTAGTCCATCCTGATGAATGATGTGTGAACTGTGAGATTGGTCAATCATACCAGAGCTCATTTACATATGGAAATGTGAAAGGTGCAGTAGCCAAAAACAATCAGAGGCTCAGCGAGAGAACTGTTTTCTGTGAAAGAGCCCTTGACTAACAATATAAGTGAACTTGAGGGGGAAATTGAAACGCTTTCGAAGTGAAAAATATGGCCCCTTTTAAGTATTTTGACAGTTTATACATGATAATGATAGGAAAGAGCTAACCGCATGATATTAATCACAGGTTGCTCTATGAATAAATGGAAGCAGCTCTCAGGGAAGTCCTAGAGGAGGTGTGAGTCACGTGATTGTGACATGTTTGAAATGATAAACAGTTTTTGTTTGCAAATAATGACTGGTTACATAACCCGGTGTCTCTTTGTAGCATTTTTTTCATGTTGTGCATCTGCTTTTTAATTAGCTCATTACCTCATTAAGAGCAAGGTGGTTAAAAAAACAAGCTCTTTACGGCTCTCGCGTGTCATTGTGGAGACCCTATGGCAACATGCTTTTGATTTGTGGAAAAAAAATGGAAAACAAAGGCAACAGACCTGATATGGATGGAGTGTGTGCTGCGGGCAGTTTGGTTTGCTGTTGCTTTTCACTATCTGTCTAAAGTTTTCCTATCATCAGCTCTGACTGCTGAATCTGACTCTCAGTATATTTGAAATGACACTGGTGGAATGAGGAATGCAGGATGTGTAATAACATGGTATGGGTACCTAGATTTGCCCTTATTTGCTGTATACATCATGTGAAACCTAATATGAACTAGAAGCAATCTCAATTTTAACATCTCATTTGTTGACTGCCATGTTGATGTCAGTTGACTACTAATAGTTAGGGCATTATAACATAGAACTGGATGAAAATATCTCTGGGCTCTGATATGCTTGCAACACAACGTATTGCTAGCATTGTACTGTAAAATGAAAAATTGAGTATTTAATAATAATAATAGGCTACATTTATTTACAGAGCTGCAATAAAATCCCAATGTTATCTTGTGTGATTGACTAAAATGGGAAATTAACAGTTTTATGTATTATTTTTATTAAAATATTTTTTATTAAATGTTACTAAATATTTTAATACAAATTAAATAAATCAATAAAGAATGTATTACTATAGCAATACTACTGTACTGTAAAATAAAAAAGTATATAATGATGATAATAATACTTATTATTATTATTATTAAAATTAAATAAACAAGGAAATATATTAGTAATACTATTAAAAAGTAAAATATAAAACAAATCTATAATTATAATGACTAAAGTTGTAAAATATAAATTTTTATTTATTATTATTTATTAACATATAATTATATTATTAACATTTTTTATTAAATGTTACTAAATATTAAATAAATCAATAAAGAAATGTGTTACTATAGCAATACTACTGTACTGTAAAATAAAAAAATATATAATGATGATGATGATAATAATAATAATACTTATTATTATTATTATTAAAATTAAATAAACAAGGAAATATATTACTATAGTAATACTATTAAAAAGTAAACTATAAAACAAATCTATAATTATAATGACTAAAGTTGTAAAATATACATTTTTATTTTATTATTATTATTATTATAATATTTGTATTAAATTGTGTTGACTATTATAATACAAATTAAATAAACCAATTAAGAAATGTATAACTATAGCTATACTATTTCACTGTAAAATAAAAAAAGTATATTATAATTATAATAATAATTATTATTATATTATTATTATATTATTATAACACAAACCAATGAAGAAATTGATTTCTATAATACTATTGCACTCTAAAATGTAACCCAAGTATAATATATAATAATTATAATCATAATAATACTTTCATTTCACAGTGTGTGATTGATGAAACTGTCTTTGCTCATTATTTGATAGGGCATTTTTTTATATAAAATTGGAATAGAATAGAATTAGAATAAAATATATTCTTATCAAATGATGACTGAAAACCACTCGCTGGCTTAAACATGCATTAAGGACAACATGTAAACAACATTTATACTGTTTTCCCCCCAAAGATGATAACTAGACATCTCTAGCTCCTATAAACATGCATTTTTTTGTTTTGAAATAGTGTCTATATTCAGTGTAGTATGCAGTAGGCAGCACACTGTTCACTTCAAACATATCCTCTATGTGTCACAGGTAGGGACTGTGGGTGAGGAAGAGGAGTGGAAGGTTCTGTTCGAGAAAGACTATCCGCCAGCCTCAGACACTCTGGAGATTCCCAATCTCATCCCCTTCACTCAATACAGGTGAGCCTTTTTCCTTTTCCAAACGGGAAACCACTTTCACATCAATCAAATTAACCAAAAAAGTGTCGAGAAACAGGCCCAAAAGCTCTTATGTGAAAGAACCTTCACAAACCTGTTAACGCTTTCAGTTTCGCTATCTAAATCTCAGCTGTTTATGCTCTTTCAATATTTAAACTCCTTACAATGCCAGCATTCCCTGCATTTATATATCTCCAGCCATCTTTTTTTGTTCATCTCTTTCTCTCGTTCCCCTTTTCTATTTCTCTCCTTAATTGATTTTCTCAAGGTCTTGTGGAAAGATTGTCTTCTGATTCTCGGCACACTATCTTGTCCTAAAGGGATTACAGATGATCAGAGGCTGTAGAGATCTGTTATCCTGTCCAAAATCCCCCGTCCTCCCACTACTCAAGAGCAAGATCAGGGAATTAAAAACACTGTTTTTTCTTCTCCCCCTGTTACATATGCCTTGCAGGTTCAGGATGAAGCAGGTGAACATTGTGGGTTCGAGTCCCTTCAGTCAGCCCTCTCGGAAGATGCAGACCCTGCAGTCCAATCCAGATGTGGCCCCGGCAGATCTCATAGTGTTTTCTCCCAGTGAAACCAGCCTGAGGATTCGCTGGGAGGTGAGAAAGGGACAAACACACACACAAACACGATCCTCAAACAGTTACGGTCAAGTTCACACCAAGTCCAGGTTTTGTGCATGTAAATGTGATTTTGTGTTCTGCACTATACTGTTATAAAAGTTTGGGGTCACTAAGATATATACATTTTAAGAAAAAAAAGATTTATTTTATTCAGCAATGATGGATTATATTTCTGAAGCATCATGTGACACTGAAAACTGGGAAAAAAATGGCTGCTGAAAATTCAGCTTTTCCATCACAGGAATAAAATACATTGTCAAATATATTAAAATGGAAAATAGCTATTTTAATTTGTAATAATATTTCACAATATTATTATTTTTTTTAATCTTTTTGAACATATGAGGCTTCTTTCAAAAATCGTACAAACTCCGACCTGCTTCTACATTTCTGCACTTTTGATGTGTAGAATGGTGATATGATCAGAGTAGACCATGATCAAACCAAACAATTTAACAGTTTAATGCAGGGTTATACAATACCATACATAAATAATCCAATAAAATAAAATGCCTTTTCATTAATAAACACAATATTGAATTATTTTCATAACACAATGCTACATAAAGTTACAATTACATTTTCAATATCCTCATGGAATTTTACAAAAATATTTGAATACTTTTAAAATGTCATGAAAGACTTCTGTGATGACATCAAACTAAAATGCCATTGCTAAAATGCTTTCAGCACCTTGTTGAATCAATGCCATGTAGTATTAAGGCAGTTCTGAAGACGAAATAGAGAGCCTAAGTCCCGCCCCTTCGCTTCCGGCTCATGGGACCTTATTTCGGAAAAAATATGAATGGAAGTCAATGGCGAGAGACAACTTATCTTTTTATTCCGTCTGAACTGTGCCCTCAATTACACATATGATGTTTGTCAATTTAAAAGATGATTCTCAAAGTCAAAAACGTCGCAGTTTGTCATACAACAGAAGAGTAACATTTAGTTTTATGTGAAAATCGCTCTGTGAACTACATCTCCCGGGAAACGAAACGAGATCCGTTGCTCGTGTGCGTGCAGTCTGGTACAAAACACTCAGGTAGGACGGCGTAACGTTACGATTATAACATAAGACTGTAGAAACAATGACAGACAATAGCCTCAGTAAAGTTAGCTTCATTCATTGAGAGAAAATGTGCGCCTTTGGGGTTTGTAGTCTTTGTAATTACGTATTTTCACAGTCTTATACCTCAACGGTTTTACATCAAACTGCGACTTTCTTAACTTTAAAACGTATCTTTTAAATTGACAAACATCATATGTGTAATTCAGGGCACAATTCAAACGAGATCAAAATATTTGTTGTCTCTCGCCATTGACTACCATTCAATATTTTTCCGAAATAAGGTCCCATGGTGGGCGACCGGAAGGGGAGGGACTTAGGCTCTCTATACAGTACTAGTATGGTGTTCCTAATAATCCTTTAGGTGAGTGCATATGCCATTAAGAACCAAGTAGCTTTAAAAGGTTTTCTTGCTGCATGGAAAGGACGTGGTTCTGGATTTCTGTGCCAACATTATCATTAAAACTGGAGCACTCATGCAAATATAGCGATTTCCGCTCGCTCAAACACGCGCAGAGATGGACACAAATACTGTCGGCTGCACCCTTATACACTGGAAGAGTTTGACAGCTTATTTTCCCCCTGTTTTTTTTTTTGCTATCACGAGCCATAGTGTGTGTCAGTATCAAATGTAATTGCTGTTATTTTCTCCTTCACTTCTCCTTTTTTTCCCCCTCTCACCTTTTCAAAGCCTGAAGAGCGATCGAAGAATTTGAGTTGTAGAGGCACATAACATGAAAGCTGTCATTTCATAAAACGGGATTCCATTTAATCTAAAAAACAGCTTCTGCAAAGCCTCCGCTGGTCACATTTATGGAGTTCTGGTGCCCAAAAAGTGACCCTCGGGACATAATATTGCTTAATGCAGTACTTCACAAGTGCTGAAAACGAAAACAGTGACCTGTAACCTCTTTTTTATGGATAATAATTTATTAAGCTCGTTCTAAAACTTCCATGTAGCTGCCATTGAACGAAAGGTTATACTTTTACTGCTTCCGTCATTTGCCAAGTAACCCACGTTTCCGGAGTTTTAATGTCTTTAATGAGGAGAATTTACACTGTCAGATGTATGAGCAGTTGCTGAGGAAATGCATTGAGTTTCAGAAGTATTTAGACAGCAATTTTCATTTCTCATAATGAGGTGAACTAACAAAACCATTCCGCTTGTACATTTTGCAAACACAAAAACCTTTCAAAAACCAAAAGAGTCTTATTCACTAGCCACTTATAATCTGGTTTAACTCTTTCACTGCCAGAGTTTAAAAAAAAAAGTTGTCTGCCACCGAAAGCATTTTCGATCATTTGCCCACACACAATATATCAAAAGAAAGAACAGAGCCTCTACTTAAAAAAGCATGCAGTCTTTTTTATATCACCCCTTGAATGTGTGTAAGTCTCATAAAAAGCAACATTTTGAACAAAAAGCTGAAAAGGCTAAAAAAGACTAGGATTCAAAATGCTTTTGTCGCTTGTTTCTGCTTCTTTTTTGTCTTTGTTTTGATCCAGAGATTCAGTACTCTTTCAGAAGATGCGTAATAGCGCCCCCTACAGTGTTACACACCCTAATGCCCGGTTCAGATTACACGATTTTAGCCCGATTTTGGCGCAATCCGTTTGACGTAGGGTGTCATGGGGATTCGTAAACGTCGGGACGCAAGATTCGATCGTATCGTCTCGTATAGTGTCATAGTGGGCGACAACCTATGTCGCGTCTGCGATGCTTCACGACATCACGACAATAAGACTAGCATGTTTAATTTTTTTTAACTATCGTCCACGACGGTTCTGTCACATGTATGAGTTTGACCAATAGGAGCACAAGCTTTTCCGTATACAACTTTCAAAAAAGACAAATCGAAAGAGAGACGATGGTGCTAACGTTAAAACTAGAAGTAAAAATATTAGGGTTGGGAAACGATTAATCGCGATTAATCGCATCCAAAATAAAAGTTTGTGTTTACATAATATATGTGTGTGTAGTGTGCATAATTATTTTGTATATATAAATACACACATATGCATGTATATATTTAAGAAAATGTGTTATTAATATATCAAATATTTATATTTATGTATAATATTAATTTTGTATAAATATATATAAAGTATATACATGCAAATATTTCTTAAATGTATACATGCATGTGTGTGTATTTATATATACAACATAATTATACACACTACACACACATATATTTGGTAAACACAAACTTTTATTTTGGATGCGATTAATCGTTTCCCAGCCCTAAAAAATATATAAGAAAACAATATTTTTCCTCAAGTTCTCTTTGAAGGATTGACAGCCCATACTGTCCTCTTCGAGCAGGGCTCTCAAATCTCACGCAATTCAACCAGTTCACACACTCACACGCCACACCGTGTATTTCTCACGCTGAAAAGGCAATGCCGAGCAATCCACGAACTCACTCGCTACGAGTTTCGCCTTCTCGATGACATCACGCGCGCCATTAAACATGGCATGCGATGACTGGTCAGGAAGTAACGTGTAGTCTGACGTGTCTTGTCCACGACACGATAAGATTTTAGGAGCCAAAATTGCGTAATCTGACACAGTGATTATCGTAACAAACAGACAAAAAAAAATCGTGTAATCTGAACCAGGCATTACAGTGAAAACACGGAAACCCAGTCACCTCATGATGGAAAATTTTGTCAATGGCAGGGAAGCGGCCTAGTTAACCTGACTGAAAATAAATCAAGCTCTTGTAACCATGGCTAGTTAGAAAAAAACCCCTCAAATTTACGTGGATGAAGTAGCTTTGTTTTGTTTTTGATATCACATCTTATTTCAAAACATCGTATTGCAACAAACTAAATATTTAGCTTAATGTGGGGACCATAAGGACTGAAACATTGATTTGGCCCGTATTTATGAAGTCACTTGCATTCGTCAACTAGCCAAAAGCATTTTAATTGAAACGCTTGAAGCAGTCAATGCACTGAAGCTGTGAACATCGTAAGGTTTGGAGTGGGCATTAAAGTACTAGGCGAGCAACCATGTGCGAACTCTTGGCATCTGATGCTGGGAAACGTCTCTGAGCCATGTGCCAATGTGCAACGCACAGCTGAAGCAAGCGAGGGACTGAGCTGCATTACAGCCAATTTCAAATGTCATTTAATTTATGTTTATGAGGAGATTAAGGAACTTCCTTTCTGTTTGCTGCACACAATTTGACGCTTGTGAAGGTTTTCATTCATCCAGATCATCGTAGAACTTAGCCACTGGGATGAGCTCTGTGACATTCATTTGCAATTCCTGTCGAGTATAGATTAACGTGCAGAAAATTAGCTCTTAAGTTTCAGCTCTTAAATTTCAATACCAATATAATCACCCAAAATGTGTTTGGAGAATTTAAGTTTCTCTTAGTTTGAATGTGTTTACTGTCACTTTTAAACAATTTAATGTAATTTAAATTTAATCCAAACTTTTAAATGGGGGTTTAAACAACAAAATGGGCATGATTCATTTTTTTTTTTATTTTAAAAAATATATATTTTTAATTTAATTATATATATATATATATATATATATATATATATATATATATATATATATATATATATATAAATAAAAAAAAATACTTAAATAAATTTACTTAAATTAAAGCATTTATTAAATAGAAATATCTGGTAACATTATAAATGTCTTTACTGTCACTTTTGATCAATTTAATGCATCATTGATGAATAAAAGTAATAATTTTTTATCAACTGTCGTTGTTTCCAAAAACAGTTTTCAACATTGAAAGTAATAATAATATGAAGTGTTTCTTGAGCACCAAATCATTATATTAGAATGTGATTATTTTCATTATATTAGAATGCAGCTTTGCCTTCAAAGGTATAAATTATTGTTTTAAATTGTAATAATATTTCACCATATTACAATATTTCACAATATTTTTACTGTATTTTTGATCAAATAAATGCAGCCTTGATGAGCATTAGAGACTTCTTTCAAAAATTTTACTTTCCAAACTTTTCACTGGTACTACTGAATGGCTGAAATGTTCAACATGTTGTATCCTTGCTAGCCATTTTATTTAGAATCCAAATCCTAGTTTTGGGTCTTCTTATTGATGTACTCCATGTATATCAGAGTCTCTCTCGCTCCAATGTTGTCCTCTTCATCTTCTGTAGCCTCTTCCAGAGCCAGCTTATAACGGAAACCCTGAAAGTGTGGGATACCGTGTGCGTGCACAGAGAGCAGACGGGCTCGGGACGCCGCGGATGGAGACGGTCTCTGATCGCCTGTGTCGAGAGGTGACAGTGGAGGGACTAGATGAGTGGACGGAGTACGAGCTGAGCGTTCAGGCCTTCAACGGCATCGGGCCTGGACCCTGGAGCAGTTCTGTGCTGGGGAAAACTAAAGAGTCAGGTGACACACTATGTTAGATAACTTCTCAACTTTTGATTTTACAAAAGTAACAAACAAAATAAATGATGAACATTTGTTTCAAAGTTTAATATTATTTGTTCATGAATTTGAGGAGAAGAAACTAAATTGCTGTTTTGCCTGTAACCAAATGAATTATGTTAAGTTAAGCATCATTGTGTTGATGCTTCATGGTTACATTTCCATCTTGATTATTTTGCATTTCAGTTTTGTTTTATACGCAATAAATAAATTATAAGCCAGGGATTTACGTAAAATATATATAAGACATGTCAGATGATTTTTATATTAATACCCTAGGTTTCTGCATTATTTAGGAACTCTAAACAAGCCACAGTGTAGACAGAATCTCACTAGGCGATTTTTAGTCGCAAGCCTCATTTACATAGTCGCTGGAGACTCAGATGGAGTATTTGCCCGGGGCCGCGTCTCTCAGCGGGTGGCCGTTAGCAGTCCCAGCGACTCCCTGCTGAGTTAATGATCCTGACATCTCAACATCCAGAAAGTTTGAAATGATCAGAGGCAGCTGGTGAGACGGCCACTTGTGTCCTTGGCAGTGGCCACTTACTGGTTTCAAACATCTGATTGCCCTTTTACTTTTTCTCTTGCTTGTGACTCGATATGCATTCTAAAACATCATCCTATGGAGGTAAAGAGTCATAAAGAGTCATTTCTCGTGGAAGAAATGCTTTGGAACTGAGCATACACTACTGTTCAAAAGTTAGGGGGTCAATTGATCAGAATTAACGGTAAATACAAAAATTATATTAATAAAAAACAATCTTCAGCATCAAAGCAGCATATTAGAGTGATTTCTGAAAGATCATGTGATACTGAAGACTGGAGTAATGATGCTAAAAATTCAACTTCACAAAAATAAATTAGTGTCACAGGCCCACCGGTGGGCCTAAATCCAATACATTTTAAAAACAGTATTATCCTATACTAAACCTAAACTAGTCTTGACAAACTATATATCATTTGAAAGCTTACAATCTTTAGTTTCCATATTTGAGTAGGAGCCGTAATTTATCAATTTGCAACAAGAATATTTTCATACTCCTAAGGCGTGTTTAGACCTTTACTTTGAAATTGTGATGAACATGAAAAATCATGAAAGATGGGTGGAAACCTCAGTTTGTTTTCATGCCAAGAGCTCAAAAGATAGCATCCATTCAATTATTTTAGAAAAAAAGGTCTGAATGGTTCATATCACTCAAAACACTTATGGAAATGGAGGCGCTCTTATATGGACAGTAATGGAGTCTGGTTGTGCCCTAGTGAAAAAGTTTGGTACTGCGCCCAAACAAAATCACACTGAAAGCTCATTTTTTTGAGATATCAGCCTAAAATTTGAATCACAACCTATTCAGATTTTAGGCTTTGATTTGCATTTTTAGAGTCGTCCAGGTTTTGAAAATATATGTTTTATATAAAATATGAGTAATATTTTTTGTTTTATTATTGTACATTTTCATTAACTCAAACTTCTATGACCTTTTTTTGTGTTTCACATTCTTAATTTATTTCACTTCTGAAAAAATCTGCCAAATGTCTTCTTTAAAACGAGATCAATCTTACGTCTATATTCCAAAGCATACTGAATTACAACCATTTAAAGGGATATCCCACTTTTTTGGAAAATAGGCTCATTTTAAAACTCCCTCAGAGTTAAACTGTTATATTATGGAAGTCAATGAGACCAGAAACCGTCTGGTTACTGATATTCTTCTAAATATCAGAAAATCGTCTGAATGTATTCGAAAAAGGTAAAACTCAACAGTTTAACTCTGAGGGAGTTGTAAAATTAGCCTATTTCCAAAAAAAAGTGGAGTATCCCTTTAAGTTTGAAATGTGCATTTTCATGTATATTCAAAAAAGGGGGGTGACAGTTAAGAGGTTAAAATATATTAAAACATAATTATTTATATAATATTGCTCTTTTTACCTCAATATTGATCATATAGATGCTGCCTTGATGAACAAGTAGACTTCTTTCAGAAACTTTAAGGGCCAGATTTACCAATACTAACAGCTTGCGCCAACACAAACCCTCTTTCGGCATTCAAAAATACTGTCTGGATTTACGCAATAAAAAAATTAGCGCTGAAAAGGCTTGGACAGTTTATTTTTGCATTTGTAGGAGTTTCCCTTTCAGATGCAAAATTTATGAGAGTATTTAAACGAATCACGCAAAGTGATTTACTAAGGTTTGTGCTAGTCAACTTACTGTTATTTGTGCCATTGTTTAGTTGTTAGTAGATCACCCGCGCTAATTATTATCGGCTCTGCTTGTATGCAACCTTATGCTAATTTGCGCTGTTGTTGGTATAATGTGTTGGTCATTATGGAAATGATCCGGTTGTGTCTATGTTCTTTAATTTGCACGTCGTCAGTAGATCACATGCAGAACTTTCCACTCCCATCGGCACTTTTATGGAATTGCGCTCTCACGCTAATTTGCCCTGTTTAGTAAATCTGGCCCCAAATATCTTACCTTTCCCAAACTTTTTGAACAGTAGTGTACCTAAAAAATTATTCTATTGACTATAAAAATTTCCACAACTTCTTGAATAACCTTTAAAAATTGTATACATTCACAAGACTTTTCCAGTCTTAGAATATCACACTTTAGAAATCTTTCTTGCACCGATGAACCGACAAACTAAACTTCCTCAGCAGATGCAAAAGTTACAAACACAAATTTATCTGCAGTTCTACTCTAACAGAATAAGAAAGTATCTTGCCTTTTTTCTCACTGAAGCTTATGCCGGCGAACAAATACACATTACACACATTCACAGGGTAAAGCTTTGAATTGTATCTTAAATCAGTCCATTAAAATTGTTTATGCTCACTCCTGTTCTTATATCACTGAGCTTCACATGACAGGAAATCAAAGAGAAAAGTCAGAGGCTGTTGTTTAAGCTGTCAGCCCTTTTCTCTTTTTAATCAGACATCACTAGAAGAGCGTGAGATTTCAGCAAAAATAGTCAGTAAATAGGAAACCCTGACCAAAATGAATGGTTTTAGGTCGGCTATTGAGACATGGGCCTTTGGCTAATGAAACGTATTACTTGCTAGAATTGTTTATTCTTACTATTAATGATAAATGTCATTATTGGTGTCTTTTTTTATCATATTGTTGTTCTAATATGTGGTAAAATCACTGTAACACAGCCTTGAGTGGGTTTTTGCTTTATTATAAAATGGCTTTTTATATGGGTGTGTTTTCAGTTCCCTCTGGTGCCCCAGAAAATGTGACCACTGAAGCAATGAGCTCCACGAGTGTATTGGTCACCTGGGGTTTAGTCCCTGAGCACCAGAAGAATGGACACATCCTTGGTTACAAGGTACGGTTACTATATCAAAGGGAATGCTTTGAGACCCTTAAAATCCCCCACAGACTTAACTGGAGAGTTCAGTCTGCTGAAACTCGGTAGCTTGGTGAATTTGTACTGTATATGGAGACGTTTGACTAGAATCATTTTAAATTGCTTGTTCAGGCAGTCAATTATTATTAAAGTTCAACCAAAAATGTAAATTCTGTCATAATGTACTCACCCTCGTTGCAAACCTATCACTTTCTTCCTCCTGTGGAACACAAAGGGATTTTGAAAAATTGCTGTTAATTTTCGACAATGAAAGGCAGAGGGGTCCAAAATAGTGCAGATTAATATCTTCTTTTATGTTCTCTAGAAGAACACAGATACTCCACTATTTTTGGAAATAGGCTCATTTTACAACTCCCCCAGAGTTAAACAGTTTAGTTTTACCGTTTTCTAATCCATTCAGCCGGTTTTCTGATATTTAGAAGAATATCAATTACCTGACAGTTTTTGGTCTCATTGACTTCCATTGTAGGAAAAAAATATACTATGGAAGTCAATGAGACCAGAAACTGTCTGGTTACTGATATTCTTCTAAATATCAGAAAATCGGCTGAATACATTCGAGAACGGTAAAACTCAACTGTTTAACTCTAGGGGAGTGGTAAAATGAGCCTATTTTTTTTTTTTTTAAAGTGGAGTATCCCTTTAAACAACATGACATCCTTATCTAAATGAGAATTATGATTTTTGGGTGGATTTTGGGTTACTATCCCTTAATGAAATGAGAATTCGCCCTATCTATGCATGTTATAGATCTTACTGTACATTCACACCGCCGCCGACTTGAGCGTCAAAAAAGCTATGGCCGCCCTGTCAAGGACGCTTGTCAAAAAGTACGGGGACGCTTTGAACGTTCTGACGTTACAGGGAGAATAGAAGTGTCACAACATGAAATGTAATAAACAGAAAGAAAAACAACCAATACGTTGAAGAAACCTTTATAATGACAGCAAATTTATAACCTTTTTGGTCACATTTGGTCGGGGAAAAAAATAGTTCGCTATTTATTATTTGCGGTCAAATCGGTGTCACTGTGAGCAAATTAATCGCATTCCCGCTTTAAAACGAGTGTTCGTAAATATTTCAAATAAAAGTTGCGCTCATGCGGTCCCCAAGCAAACAACATCATGTCGCAAATGATATGAAACCAGTAGGAAACACAGCAACAGCGATTATTAGCTTCTCTTCCATGTTCTCGGAACTAATGTTTTGGTAGGAACGAATGTTTACATTGTGTATTTCTCCGGAATCAGCCAGCGTGAAGGACGTCTATATTCCGATTGGTTGTCATCTATATTCCGATTGGTTCTGATTGGTTGACGCCCATGGATTTGATTTTTATTTTCCAAATAAATTTGCTTCCATCCAATCAACAACCAATGGATAGTGCCAAGTCCACGTCCTACATTTTGTCAGATAATCCATTACAGTACTGAATAAAAGATCGGTCGCCACTTCCATTTCCTTGAGACTTTTAAGTGTTAAGTCTTAAAATGTGCTAAAAAAAATCCCATGGGCTTTCTTTGAAGGAGGCAACTGAGCTATATCCCCATGTAGGTACCTAGGCTCTTTTGATCTGGGAAAGTATGAAACCAACCAGAATACCCTAACAACCACATAGCAGAACCTCTCAGAAGAAACTCTGATGCTCCATAGCAACAAAAAAAGTATATGGAGTACACTTCTACACATCTAATGTTTGTATCAACCGCCAAAGGCACTTTATACCACAAAGAGCTGCTTATACGCATATCTACAAAAGTTCTTCATCATGCTTTAATGGACATATTCAGCCGAACATAGTTCATATTGAGTTCATTTTTAACACATCTGTAAACTGTGTTAAGCTATTGAAACCCATCTGCGCTGCCGTTGCTTGAGTAAGGCTTTGTCAAATTTCTGCTTAGGCTGTGTAGAGTGACATGATGCAAGATCATGAAATTGCTGAAACGGGTTTTCCTTTTACACACTGTCGGAAGAAGCCAATTGGTAAAATGCTTAGGCTGTAAAAAGTAGGGGGGAAATTAAATAACACAATTAATTATTGATCTCTTCTGAAGTCAAGACCCAAGTTAGGCAAAACTGGAACTGATATCTGAAGAAACAGTGATGTTTAAAGGGATAGTTCATTTTGAAATTGGACGTGGCTGTGGATACAAGAGGTAAAACGATATAAATACTGTTCGTTTTCTCACACAAGCCGCTCGTTTCGTGTCTTAGGCCATCAATGTGTACTTACATTTACGAGTCTTTGAATCATGTTTAATTTGGACTTCTCTGTGGATGCTCTTTGCGGTGGACCCCATAGACCTCCATTAGATGACTGATAGACACGAACGGTTTGACCTAAACATATCAAAATTGAAAATACTGCAGAAACAAAGACACCTACATCTTGGATGCCTTTGAGGTAAGCTAAAACATATCAAAAAATAATTTCAAAGTGAACTATCCCTTTAACATGCAAAAGTGCTGGACACAATGCTAAGGTTTTGTCAGCAATTGCCTTATGGTTACCTACTGACCCAAGTCAAAAGAGCTCATCTCTACTGTACATCTCTATAATATTCTGTTCTTTTTTTTTTTTTAGCTCAAATCCCTAAACTTTTGCATGAGTAATAGTAATTAGCAAGCACTACTACACACTATACAATGGTGTTGATTTTAATAGATTCCAACACTCAGTTTCTATGTGACCTATATTTCCTTTTATCTCTAATTTAGGTGTTATACAGAGAAAAAGATTCTGAGCGGGCTCCCCAGGTCCAGCTGGTGAACGGGAACCAGACTCACTTGCTTCTTTTAAGGAACCTTGGCAAGTTCATCGTGTATGAGGTCCAAGTGCTCGCTTTTACACGTGTCGGAGATGGACCACCCAGCCTCCCCCCAACAGTTGAGAGAACCAAGGATGATGGTGAGCAACCAATAAAATCAATGCATCGCCCACTGAGCAACATGCATCATCTAATTCTTCAGATGTTCCCACTGGTTATGACAAATCGTACATGCATAATAAAAGCTAAAATAAATGTTCGCAGCACACACGTTGGGTCAAAATTAGACTTTGAGTGAAAGCTACCCATTTAGCAGATGTTCCTTCACACACTCACACACACCAGTACACACGCACACATATTCATAATGGTAGCTCTAAGTTATGTCTTGCTTCATGCTCTGGTGGTTTCCAGCTGTGCCCAGCATTCAGACTGGCATTACCTCCCACGTGGCTCTAGACGCAGACGAACACAAACGCATATTTGCTCACACTCTCGCCTGGTCTCCTGGTGCCCCCACTGCATGAAGCCTCAACTTGCATCACTATATCGCTTGAGTCACCTGTCTGAAGTCGAAAAGTCACTAATGAACCCTCAATTTGCTCCCAGACAGCAATGATATTAAATGGTGACTACATTTCAGATATTTCTACTGAGTAAAAAAGACCAAAATTATTCTAAAGTCCATCTCCTGTTTATCATTAGAGCCTAAAACCGAGCTTGCATGTGAAAATGTCGGCAAATAAAAGTCCAAGCTATATGGGCGCATTCATCATTATGGTTGTAATTAGTAATTATCCTTTAGAAAATTGTCATTGTAATACAGCAAAGTAATTATTTTTTTATTAAAAAAAATAACTTACATTATTCAATATTCAACTACTGTAATTATTGTATCATAATTATTTATATAGATATATTTTTTATTTATTTTATTATCATTTATTTATAATTAAATATTAAATATTCAGTACAATTAAAAATGATCAATTTTGTGAATTAAATATTTACTTACAGTAAATATTACTATAATTGTGTTTTACAATTTTACTGTGAAATTATGACTAAAATTCTTTTCACAGTGTAGTATTGAGAGATTTTTTTGTAAATTTATGGAGGCAAATGTGCTTCGTTTTCATGAAGCTAATGGCATAATGGGGGAAAGATTCTTTTGAATCTGGAGTAGAAAATATGGCACAGGCACTCATTACTTGACAGTTTTCATGAGACTCAACCAAGTGAGAACCTTATTAAATCTCCTGAGCTGTAATAGAGCAACCTCTGAGCAAAAAAATTTCCTTCGGGAAGCTTCTCTCAGAAATATATACTCACATGTTTGCATTCATATATCCCCAGCACTGGGAAGTAAGCGCTGCCATCTTCCCCTTTGAAATGAGTGAGTGTGTTCATATGTGAACTGTGGAGTCCTGCCAGCGGAATGACAAATGCCCTCTTTCTGTCATTTTTCTTAATCGGCTCAATGGAGCAACATTCATTCGGAAATGTTCGGGGAGACCAGGGATACCAGATCCTGGAATGTCTATGTGATTATTCTCTACACACACTGACTCACACACACACATCACAAGTAGTGGATTACCAGCGCTGTTGGCCTAGTGTCCACTGGCAGAGTTAAATGTGTTTGATGAGGGATTATGAATCACTAATATTTATATTTATGGATTTATGGAATTAGAAGTTTACAGCGAGGCTTTGTATGTGTGCGTTAAGAGATTAAAATGTCATGTTTATCGTGGCCGAGATAAAAGCTCGGTCCCACAAACAGGTTTTGAAGTGTTTGAAATATGTTCCACGTTTGGAGAAATCAGTGTGTGGACTACAGTAATCTGTTTTAAATACCACGTTCGACTGTGTATCCTCTCTCACCCTCCCTCTCTACTCTCCAGTTCCTGGTCCGCCTGTCAGGTTGGTGTTTCCAGAAGTGCGTCTCACGTCTGTCAGGGTTGTCTGGCAACCTCCCTCAGAGCCAAATGGTATCATTATGGGTAAGAGAACATGAACGTTACTAGGGTTGTGTATCGTTTGAATTTGAACGATTCTGATTCCGATTCCAATTCCTTGTTTTGATTCCGGTTCCCAACGATTCTCGATTCCGATTCTTTTAAGAGGCAGGGTCAAAAAAGTTTAGCTAACCTTGCTAACGGTCTTTCTGAAGGAAACACTCCTTTCTAAAGGGAAATACTCTGCATTTTGCCGAGATTTTGATATTTTTAGAAAATTGAAGCCACACTTTGGACCGCCGACGTAAGCTATTCATGTTCGACTCGCGCGGTTATGCCAACACTTCCGGTAGACGCTTCTTCATTGGTGTTGTTCAGCGGTTTCTTCTTCTGGTCGGCGGAGTGTGAATATCGAAACTAGGAATCGAAATTTTAACTTTTGAACGATTCCGGGAAAAACGAAAAGTTAGTCCCGGTTTGAATCGATACTCGATTCTCGATACCCAACCCTAAACGTTACACACCTAGCCACACACATTTACCTGGCTATATAAATGAGGACTTCTGTTGTTTTAGTATCATAAAATATTGGATATCATTGAGGATTTTACTGTTCTGTTGTTTTTATTTAAGGCTATGTTTACACGGAAACGATACTGAAGAGAAAACGCAAAAGTGGCGTTGCATCATCACTTTTTATTCTACGTTTAGACGAGCGTTTTGTGTGGAAAATCCGCGTGCAAACGGTGCCGCAAAAGTGTGTGTGAAATTGTGAAATGTAGTATGCACTTCAGGCGGCTAGGAGTGCATACTACAACAACACCAAGTCCACGCGCCTGCGTACAAACTTCACATTCAAGCAGATTTTTGCGTTTTTACCGTTTACACGGGAACGCGGCGGTGGAGCGTTTTTTAGATTTCCAGTCTGGAGGGTGGTTTCACTTTTTTGCGTTTTTAAGTCTCAAAAACGCCGTCGCCGTGTAAACGAAAGGCACATCCGAAAAAATATTTTCACCCTTGAGCGCTCTCGTGTAAACAGGGCCTAAAGCCTTACACTCACCTAAAGGATTATTAGGAACACCTGTTCAATTTCTCATTAATGCAATTATCTAATCAACCAATCACATGGCAGTGGCTTCAATGCATTTAGGGGTGTGGTCCTGATGAGTCTCTATATCTGATGTCTGTTGAGACAATTTGGCGTAAGCAGAATGAGAACATGCCTTGTTACCACTGTGCAGGCTGGTGGTGGTGGTGTAGGCCTGGTGTGGGGGATGCTTTCTTGGCACACTTTAGGCCCCTTAGTGTCAATTGACCTTTGGCTAAGCCCCGCCCCCCTTAGTTACTGTTGCTATATCCGTCAAACTTCATCTGCGCTCTGCATGGCTTATGCTGTAACAGCTCTTCCTGCTGAAATGTTATCAAACTTTTATAAAGCAGCAATTAAAGTGTCCGATAGAAGTAGGCAAAAGGGGCTGCAATATGCGTTCAAAGGCTATATTCAAGACATAACGTAAGAAACAAGGCATCCAAAATAGGGGCAAAAGCATAACGTTACCGGTTACAGTCAAAAAATGAACCACCACATTTCCTACTAATTGAGACGGAGGCTGGGACTAACAATATCAGGGAGCAACACTGTTATGAGATGCGTGTGTCTAAAGTCAATGAAGAGCTGTGAAAAAGTGTCCGACCTCTGTCGGAGGCTCGTTCTTTGCTGCGCTGTGATTGGTCAATCTACATTCTAGGGCGTGGCTTAGCCAAAGGTGAATTGGGCATTGTTTAAATGCCACGGCCTACCTGAGCATTGTTTCTGTCCATGTCCATCCCTTTATGGCCACCATGTACCCATCCTCTGACGGCTACTTCCAGCAGGATAATGCACCATGTCACAAAGCTCGAATCATTTCAAAATGGTTTCTTGAACATGACAATGAGTTCACTGTACGAAAATGGCCCCCACAGTCACCAGATCTCAACCCAATAGAGCATCTTTGGGATGTGGTGGAACGGGAGCTTCGTGCCCTGGATGTGCATCCCACAAATGGGCCGACAATATGGGCCGACATTTCTAAAGAATGCTTTCAGCACCTTGTTGAATCAATGCCACGTAGAATTAAGGCAGTTCTGAAGGCGAAAGGGGGTCAAACACAGTATGTGTTCCTAATAATCCTTTAGGTGAGTGTATATCTTTGCAAAGGTTACAAGAATGTAATTTCGTCTCCTGTAAAAATGACGTTTAAGACCTTAAAGAAAGTGTATTTGTTCCCATTGCGCCCTGAGCCATTTGAAATTGTATTATTGCAAGGACATGCTGTGTATTGCATTTAAGTCTGTTTGTATCTGCGCGTGTCATGAGATTTTGTGCATTGGGATTTCAACCGTGTATTGAGATTAAAGCGCCTCAGTTTTGCCGTTATCAAGACTACGGGACGTACTGATACGCTGCTATAGATGACTGGATTATGGACACTTAACCACCCATGATGGATCATATAATCCCTTAATAGTGATAGAAATGTGAAGCCTCTTTACCTCGGATGATCTCTTGCCTTCTGTCTGTTGCACACTCGCACACAGAGCTCTCTGCTGATTGGATCAATCGTTCCCTGTAGGATTGAGCGATATAAACCAAAAATCTTCAATCAGAGCAGAGCTGTCAGTGTTCCAGCGCTCATTTTATCCTCCCAGATCTTTGTAATATATTTCATACGCGAGGATACGCTGATAATGTGCCTTTCACACGTTACTTTCAATGGGTCTTCCAGTCTTCTGTGTTGATTTTCAATTACTGAATGTCTGGCTGTATGGTGTGAAGAGACCTTAGAGGCATTTCAGGTAGAACACCGATAAAATGATTAAGAAAAGAAATAAAATACCAGATCAAATCATCAGTGCACTGCATAAAATCTTTCTTCTTGATGGAGTAGATCACCTAGAAATGAAAAACTCCATTATCATTTACTCTGATTTTTTAAGAATAATAATTTTGTAGATGAATAATAACATAACGATAGCGTCATTAAAGTATCATAGTCCATATGATGTGTGCTTCCAAGTCTTCTGCAGTCATACATACAGATTTTTTAATAACATTAATAATAAGAAGAAATAGCTCTTAAAGGGATACTCCACTTTTTTTGGAAATAGGCTTATTTTACAACTCCCCCAGAGTTAAACAGTTGAGTTTTTACCATTTTCGAATCCTTTTAGGCGATTTTTTTGATATTTAGAAGAATATCAGTAGCCAGACAGTTTCTGGTCTCATTGACTTCCATAGTATATTTTTTTTCCTACTATGGAAGTCAATGAGACCAGAAACTCTCTGGTTACTGATATTCTTCTAAATATCAGAAAATTGGCTGAATGGATTCGAAAAAGGTGAAACTCAAATGTTTAACTCTGGGGGAGTTGTAAAATGAGCCTATTTCCAAAAAAAAGTGGAGTATCCCTTTAAGCCCCAAATCAATATCCGGCATTAGAAGGATTTCTGAAGGATTACATGACTTCCAAAAACATAAAAAAGTCAAAATTTTGAATTTGTGTGGGTGTGTGCGTGTGTTTTTTGCAAAGTATATTTTATGCTAAACATGTCATGCATCATATTCTGTTGTTGTTGTTTTACATAGCTCCTAAATGAGTTTCAGTGATAATTTATTGAAAGCGAGAGCCTGTTGGCAAGTATTGATTGGTGGAACGAGCCATGTTCTCTCTCTGGTGTCTCTTTTAGCTTGCATTTAATATCTCTTTCTTTTTCTATCTCTCTTTTTGTCAGTATTTCTCTCACACAATATCATTCTCTTCTATTCATCACACTCTTTCTCTCGTTCTCTCTCATATTTGATTGATTTATTTATGGACCTAAAGATGAAGTTTATAATCCCAATGCCACTAGAATCACCAAACGGAGTTGCAAAAATAATTACTAGTTTCCCAAACACCGCCCCATCTGCCATTGGTTGGATAGATAGATTCCCACATCACATCAAACTCGTGTCATTGATTAGGCCAGTGTTACTGTGAATCACTGTTTTACAGTAGATGAGTATGAAGAAATGAATTGCCCAATATCAATATTTAAAGGGATACACTTATTTTTGGAAATAGGCTCATTTTACCACTCCCCCATAATTAAACAGTTGGGTTTTACCATTTTCAGATGTATTCAGCCGATTTTCTGATATTTAGAAGAATATCAATAAACAGACATTTCTGGTCTCATTGACTACCATAGTATATATTTTTTTCCTACTATGGACGTCAATGAGACCAGAAACGGTCTGGTTACTTATATTCTTCTAAATATCAGAAAATCGGCTGAATGGATTCGAAAACGGTGAAACTCAACTGTTTAACTCTGTGGGAGTTGTAAAATGAGCCTATTTCTGAAAAAAAGTGGAGTATCCCTTTAACATTCACACACGGACCAAACATCGCACCTACTATAAACTATTCAATAGTTTCTCAAAATGGCAACAACGAGTGATTAAAACATAATTTAGCTTCTTGCTGTTTTGATGACATCATCACAGCCTGATTTGCTCCAGTTGCTCTAGATGTTCACAGAATTGCATTTTGGGAAAATCAAAATACGAATTAACAAATTAGTTCACTTAATAATTGTGTAATTATTTACTTCTGTCAAAGCTGTAAAACTTCAGTGGAACACATGGTAATACAGTGTGCTTTTATGCTTGTGAGTCCCTTTTGTACTTCAAAATCATCCTATACCTTGTAATTTCATGGAAAAAGCAAAAAGGTACATTATTCAAAAATGTTTCACGTTCCACAGACAGAAACTCATAAACGTTCGGAGTGATATGAGGATGAGTAAATGAAGGGCTAATCCTTTAAGCTGGGATAGGAGAAAGTATTTTAACATTTGAAAAAAAGTTGCATACCTTTAATCTCTTTGTTGCTTTTGTAAAAACATATAGTTTAAGCAGGAGCTGTGTACGCAGCTCTTCATGTATTCATGAGATATTGGCAGCGTGACATTCCTGCTTTCATCTTATCACTGTCCTCTTCCAGACTTGTGTAGATTGTGGTGCTCCGCTTTGGGGAAGCCACTTTATAGAGTCAAGCTAATCTTTTTTTAGCTTTCTAAAAGTTTCAAAAGTTAGATAAATACATTGAAGACATTTAAGGGGCAGTGTCATTGTTATTAGTTTACATGTTTTGGTAACACTTTAGTTTAGGGTCCAATTCTCACTATAGTTGCTTATTAGTATGCATATTACTAAGATCTTGGCTGTTGAGTACTTATAAGTACTTATATGAGTATTTATAAAGCACATATTAATGCCTTATTCTGCATGACCATACTACATCCCATAATCTTACCTAATACCTAAACTTAACTACTATGCAGCTGTAATTAGGTGTTTATTGAGGCAAAAGTCATTTGTTAAAGGAGTAGTTCACTTTAAAAAAAAAAAAAAAACCTTTTGTTTATAATTTACTCACCCCCGTGTCATACAAGATGTCCATGTCTTTCTTTCTTCAGTCGAAAAGAAATTAAGGTTTTTGATGAAAACATTCCAGGATTTTCTCTATATAATGGACTTAGTTGGGAACTAAACAGTTCGAGGTCCAAATGAGTTTCAGTGCTGCTTCACAGGGCTTTAAACGACACCAGACGATGAATAAGGGTCTTATCTAGCGAAACGATTGGTCATTTCAAAAATAAATAAAAGTTTTATAAGCACAAATGCTCGCCTTGCTCTGTTCTGTGATGAGCGTTTGTGACTCTCCTGTTCAAACTCATTCATCAAAATGAACAAATCTTTTTTCGAGTCATGACACGAAGGATCCTGATAAGACCCTTATTCATCATCTGGTGTCGTTTAAAGCCCTTTGGAGCGGAACTGAAACTCTCATTTGGACCTTGAACCGTTTGGTTCCCAGTGAAGTCCATTATATGGAGAAAATCCTGGAATGTTTTCATCAAAAACCTTAATTTCTTTTCGTCTGATGAAAGAAAGACGAGGACATCTTGGATAATATATAAATATAATAATTCATTACATTTATATAGCGCTTTTCACGGCACTCAAAGCGCTTGATGACATGGGGGTGAGTAAATCATCAGCAAAAGTTTTTTTTTTAAAGTGAACTGCTCCTTTAATAATAAGAATTAGACCCTAATCTAATGTGTGACCAATTTGTATAGCATATACAATACATATTTACCATTTTATGAACAATGTGGATCTAAATTAGCTGGACAACAGATACGTTTACAACAAAAATAATAGCAAGAATAATGTCTGTAATCGAGATTTAAAAAAAATATATTGCATATATAACTTTTTACAAATATTACAACGATTTCAGGATCATGTGACACTGAAGAATGAATGAAGAATGGCTGCTGAAAATTCTAAATTGCAATCAAATATATATTAAAATAAAACGCAGTGATTTCATATTGTAAAAAGATTTCACAATATTACTGTTTTTACTCTTTTTTAAATAAATGCCACCTGTATACATGAAAAAACTAAAAACATCTTATTGAAACGTATTTACCTCAGTACTTTTATATTAACACATTCATATACCATGATATTTAAATTGTGCCTTAAAGGTACTAGAATATGACTGGCATGAACGTGTCCTAAAAATATGATATTTTCGGTAGAACCGGTTCTTTTTCTAATAGTCCTTCTCTCACAGTGTTGAGTGTCCGCTGTGATGTGTCCTGCGGTTAGGGATCAGTGATTCCTGTGGTAACAGGGCGCACAAATAAAATGCGCCTGACCGAGGGGGCAACAATCTGACCAATTACACGGCTTACTGCTCTCACCACGGCAACCCAGACATTAAAAAATGAGCACTGAACCACCTGGCATGGGTCACAGCTCTACCATGATAGATGAGGGAAAATACAAAGCCTGAACAGTTGATTGTTGCCCGTTTTTTTTGTCTTTTCGCCTCCTTTTCTCCATGTCTAGGGCAAAAGCTACTCAGACAGTGAAGAAAAGAAGAAGAAAAGTGTTCTAGTTGATTTCTGCCTCTAGCGTAGCACAAAAAAAAGGAAAAAAGAAAAGAAAAACCATCAAAAGAGAGAGCTCAGGAACAAGCAGAGGATTTTGCATAGGCCCCTCTGGGCTTTTTGAGTTGGGTTAGCGATAGCCCCTTAATAAAGGAGGATCTTAGCGAGCTGTGCGTTCGGAAAGAGGAAGAGAGAAAAGGAAAGAAAGGGCGAATAAGAATCTGAGAAGACAAGGCAAAGGGGGGAAAAACATTGAATTAAAACCATCCTCGGCTCTGTAAAATCGTGCTAATCCTCCAAACGGAGCACGCTAACACCAAGCGTCCCATGTGACGGAGATAAAAACCTTTTTCTCGTCCGATTCCCCCACTTACAAAGAACTTAACTCTCACCATCTCTCCAACGCCTCTTGCCAAAAACACATTTTCAACTGTAACAAGCGCTTCCAGGTTAAAACGTGTTCTCATACTTTGGAAATCTTTCACGGGACACTTTGGTCTTAGCATCTGCATTAAAAGGAAATGAGCCATGTCTGCAGTTAGGAGAGGGTTATTAACTCTTATGAAGGAAGCCTGCCGTTGCAAACTTGTATAATGACCGCACGTATTTAGCTGAAATGTGACGCCTCATATGTTTAGACCGTTGTAATGATACACATCGGATGAATTGTTTCAAGCTGTTTTGAAATATGCTTTATGGTTTGTATGATATGGCTTTGCCAGGATTTTGATGCTGTTCTTTTTCCTACATTGAAAGTGTATGAGGATGTTTGCTGTCAAGCTCCACACTGTAAAAAATAATCCTGTAAAAAAACGGTAAACTACTGGCAGCTGTGGTTGCCAGCTTCATACCGTAACAATACGGTGTGTTACTGTTTTTGTGTTACAGCATTTAGCTGTTAAATTAAAGTTTTATTCTGAAGCTGACAATACAGCGCTGTTCATTTTTAAAACAGTAACACAGCTGCCAGTAGTTCACCGTTTTTTTTTTTTTTACAGGATTATTTTTTACAGTGCACCATAAAAGAATAATCCATTTAATCTGTGTTATATTCCAAGTCTTCTAAAGCCACACGATAGCTTTGTGTGATGAACAGAATTAAAAAAGGCATATTAAATGGCTAATCTTCCCCTAATTCTTTTTTTGTGTATCTGCACATTTGAATAAAATGGTAATATATTAATTGGAATTATTCTTAAATTGTTAATGAATTAATGAAGTGTTGTTGTTATTATTTTTGTTATACAATTAACAATATTTTCTAATTTGTATAATTACTAATAATATATTAATTGTAAATAGTATTATTATGAACATGTTAATATGTTTTAATAGATTATTGTTATTATTTAAATATGCTATTTTGTATATATTTATAATTAATGATAATAGTAATTATTATGAATATAAATAAATAATATTTTACTAATATTAACCATTTTTATAATTTATATATTATAATGATGATAATCATTATAATAAAAAGTATTAAAAAAGTATTATTTTTATTATTATATTGAATATTTACTTGTTATTTTGATTAATAATTCATGATAATATATTGTTAATATTATTCATGTTAATAAAATGTTATATTATTTGTAAATATTATTAAATTGTTAATGGATTAATGAAGTGTTGTTGTTGTTGTACAATTAACAATATTTTCCAATGTGTACAATTACTAATAATATATTAATTGTAAATAGTATTATTATGAACATGTTAATACATTTTAATAGATTATTATTTATAATATGCTAATTTGTATATTTATAATTAATGATAATAGTATTAATTATTAATATAAATAATAATATTTTACTAATATTAACCATTTTTATAATTCATTTATTATGATGATGATCATCATAATAAAAAGTATTATTATTATTATATTGAATATTTACTTCAATTATTTTAATTAATAATTTATGATGATATATCGTTAATATTATTCATGTTAATAAAATATTTTATTTTACATAATTATTAATCATTATTATTAATTATAATCTACTCTTATTAATTTGTATAAATAGTCATAGTTATTATAAATAATTGATAATTTACTAATATCAACAATATTTATAATTAATTTAGGCCTACTAATAATGATGATAATTTGTTTTATTATATTAATTATAAATATTGTTACTCTTATTATTAATAATATGAAAAGATGTCACATTTGAATATGTACATTTGACGTTTAGGCCACAGAACTACACAGACTCACTTCAGCTAAGATCTATACCAATCAAATCAGTCATCTTTATTTATAATACAGATTGTTTCAAAGCAGCTTTACAGTGATTTCAGACAAATAATGCAACAAAGTTTGTTTTGGCTGTACAAAAGATCTTGAAGAAAATATTGTCATTGTCCAGCTTAAGTAAGGTCAGTGTTGATTCATTTCCATTGAAAAAATCATTAGTTATTAATTTAGTTCATTTATCTATACAGCAGCTCTGGAGAAAACAGTGACATCATCGTCCTGCTCAATTCAGTTCTCATCCAATAGTCTCAGTTTAGTCAAATCAATAATATTGTTGAGTATTAAGGATGATATACTTATATAATATACTAATATGATCATATTATTTATCACAATCATGTAATACAGCCGTTTTTACCCAATTTTGGCTTTCTTACTGCAGGCTATCAGATTTCTTATCGTCTGGATATCAATGATCCCAACAAGTTCACCACGGTGGAGGTGGGGTCAAACGCACGTCAGTTTACGGTGACGGGATTGATCCCAGAGTCGGCGTACGTGTTCCAAATCACAGCGCGCACTCAACAGGGCTGGGGACCCCCGGAGGAGGCCATCGTCATCACCACAGAAAAAAGAGGTACTTTTGAAGGATGGTCTAACAAGCCGTTTTATATGCAAATTTATAAGGTCTCTGAAATATCAAATTGAATAAAACTGTTGAAAAGTACGGAAGCGTATTGCATTCACTTGAGGAAACAAAATCTACTCGGTTTTTCTGAATTAACAAGTTAATTATCTCAGAGTTACGTGAACATTTTTCATGGAGAAAAGGTTTTTGCTCTGTTTTTCTCAATTAAAGAGTTAGTTATCTCAGAATTACGGAAAATATTCTCGTAAAAACGTCAAAAAGTTTTTGCTTTGTTTTTCTGAATAACAAGCTAGTTATCTCAGAATTACGAGATAATGTTTCATGGAAAAAAGTTTTTGCTTAGTTTTTTCTGAATTAACGAGTTTATCTTGGAATTATGAGGTATATTTTTCTTGAAAAATAAATTTTTTTCACTCTGTTTTTGATTTAGTTTTTGAGATAATTTTTGAGATAATCAAGTCATTAATTCAGAAAAACAGAGCAAAAACATTTTGATGTTTTTACGAGAACATTTTCCGTAATTCTGAGATAATTAATTCATTAATTCAGAAAAACAGCAAAAACGTTTTCCCATTAAAAAGTATCTTGTAATTCTGAGATAATTAACTTGTTAATTCAGAAAAACAGAGCTAAAACTTTTTCCCATGAAAAATTTCTCGTAATTCTGAGATAATTAACTCGATAATTCAGAAAAACAGAGCAAAAACTTTTTTCCATGAAAAATGATCTCGTAATTCTGAGATAATTAGCTCGTTAATTCAGAAAAACAGAGCAAAAACTTTTTTTCATGGAAAAGTATCTCGTAATTCTGAGATAATTTACTCATTAATTCAGAAAAAACAGAGTAGATTTTGTTATTCTTCTAGTGAACGCAATACGCTTCCAACATGTTGATCATAAAATGACATATTTTTGTTCAGTTTGCGCCTCTGTACAAAAACATGTCCTTTTTTTTCTTCAAACATTTGCTCCAAGTTCTCCTATACCATATGAGCCATCAAAACCTGATGTATCTAATAAAATACTCAATGAAATACACAATCACATATAACTTTTAACTTTTCAAGAATGTTTTAAATACATGTTGTCTAAAGGTTCAAAAACTGTTAAAAAACATTTAAAAAGGTTTCATATAATATGATTTCATAGTTGTGTCATCAGTTTGTTTATTGTGGAGTCCTTTTTCATAAACAGTGACGAATCATTGACTATAGCTAAAAGCTACTCATGTAACTGAAACGCTGATGTTTGGTGCAGTCAGTCTGTAAAAGTAGAATGTCAGTCATGAAGCTGATAAAGCATACTGTCAAAACAGCATGTGGCCCTTCGGAGCTCACGGCACTTAACCCCCGAGCCGGGTCTGTGACTCATTACACATGTCCCACAGAGCGTCCGCAGCCCCCTCGACGACTCGCCGTGCCTCAGAAAGGGGTGGAGTCTCATAAGCTTCGTCTTCATTGGACAGCGGGGGGAGACGGCTCTTCCCCAGTACGCTACTTCACTCTGCAGACATTAGAGCTGCCGGACGGCCAGTGGAAGACCCACACATCCTCCATCAGTCATAATAACACCTCCTGGGAGGTGGAGAGGTAACACACACACACATATCTCTCTGATTAGTCATAACTGCCTGTGCAGGCAACGGCTGGTACAAGAACAGTCACTATTTATAGCATAATGTGCTTTGGCTCTGACAGACAACACAGGAGAAATTAAAATACACAGGATGGAGTTACGCTTGAGGTCATTGTTTGGATTTTTGATAGTATGCAAACGTGGCAATATGGAAATAATTGAATTATATTCAGCAAGGATATATTTTATGTTGCACAACAAAAAAAGTTATAAAACTTTTTTTGGTGTCATGGTTGCAAGGGTAATGTCAAGTTAGCACTTTTTTAATTTGATTTGTTTTTTGTTTTGTTTTGTTTTTGTTTTTTTTTGGGGGGGGGTTGCTTTTTTTTTTTTTTTTTTTTTTTAGGGCTGTCAAGCGATTAATCACATCCAAAATAAATGTTTGTGTTTACATAATATATGTGAGTTCACTGTGTATAATTATTGTCTATTTATATAAATACACACATTTTGTTTTGTTTTGTTTTTGTTTTGTTTTGTTTTGTTTTGTTTTGTTTTGTTTTGTTTTGTTTTGTTTTGTTTTGTTTTGTTTTGTTTTGTTTTGTTTGCAGGACATGTATCACAATACGACCATGTTTTTTGTTGGTTTGTTCTGGGTTCTTTTTTTGTTTGTTTGTTTGTTTTTTTTTGCTTTGTTTGTTTATTTTTTTTTTTGACATTTATAATTGTAGTACCACAATTTTATGGACTTATACCTTGGTAATTCCATAATTTTTGTTGCCTTTTTTCCCCCCAGGCATCTACCATGTTTTGTGGGTTTTTTTTATATACACCATGGTAGTAACAAGGTGTGTTTGTTGGTTGTTGAATGCTGCGCTTAAATGACGTTGATGTCAGTTGGCTTATGCACTTCCGGGTCCTACTGGTGGTGCAAGTGCAACCAGGAAAATGGCCCTAGTATAGCTTACGTTTTAGTTCCTGTAACTACCCAGTGCAAAACCTCCAATTTTAGTACCATAGTATGCGTCAAAGTCCCATACCATTGATACCATCACGTTACTCCACAGCACTGCCACTGGGTTAGAGAGTCAGGATGAGGCGAGGGTTGAAAATGAAACACCCTCAATTGGACTGAATCAAACAAAGCTCTTCAATCTAAACAAATGACATTACACAAAACATGTTGGACATTTTATATTATGGACATGCAGTGACACTGATGAGTCATCATTAAGACTAAAAAGAGAGAGAAATCGATGAACAGATAGAGAGAGAGAGACTGCAATTATAATCAGACTGACCATCAGATGGCTTAATGTAATCACATATCCCTTCAGCTCCAGCTCCATCCTCCAGTACTGCAATACTAGCTCATATTCTTCCACCCTGCCTGTTCGTTCTTCTCATCATCACCTGTCTGATTCATGCTGTCACCTTCGATCACTTCTCTAAATGTCCACTTGCATTAAGGTTAAAGATATAGTGAATTGCCTCCCTATAACACTGTCTTTCTCACCACATTTTGTAGTGGATCCATGAGAGCATTTCTGTATTCAGTAGCACCTGATTACCCACAGCCCACTTGCCTGTCCATTTAATTACCCACATATGCTTTCTCTGACATTCAATGACTCATCATAAGCCATCCTATTAGTGCAAAGCAGGCACAGAAGATGAATCCGAAGTGG
Source organism: Cyprinella venusta (assembly GCA_038021265.1). Lineage (NCBI taxonomy): Eukaryota > Metazoa > Chordata > Actinopteri > Cypriniformes > Leuciscidae > Cyprinella > Cyprinella venusta. Next base: position 34,886,816 of record CM075866.1, read on the forward strand.
CATGTATAACCATTTGGACAGACTTTTTAATGTGGCTCAGAGCTGGTATAAATGTAATGTATTTTAAGGAATCACAATCATGGAAAATGAACAATATGTTTGAATTGCTACTCTTACTATTTCTGCAATCTGTGCCGATTTAAAAATGGCTCGATTAACTACTAGATTTGTTAAAATGTAAAATTCTGGGTACTGTATCCCACAATGCAATGCACTTGACTTGATATTTACTTTTACAAGTACTAATGTTTTGATTTTAACATCTCATTCTTGGCTGATTATTTGAACTGATGCTATTTTAACAAAAGTTTATTAAAAGTTCTAATTATGATCTGATTTTGATTCAAATTTGAATTTAAGTAGTATTTGTTTTTTCAATTTCAGTGCAGTTTATAATAAATGTATTAGAAATTGATTATGTATTAATAATATAACATTAATATTAATTTAATTAATATTAATATATAATAATATTATAAAATATGATAATATACTAATATTAATAATAATTTAATTAATTTTTGAAAGAACTGTCTTATGTTCACTATCTTATGTTGCGTTTGTTTGACCAAAGATGTAGTAAAATAGAAATATTTTTAAATATTATTACTAACTTAAATCAATATTTAAAATCCTAATTTAAAAAAATATAATAATTTATTATTATTATATATATGGCAATGATGAATTTTCAAATAATATTTTAATTTGTACCAATATTTTAAAAAAACAGACTAGATTAATCATGCTTACAACATGGAAACCTTTATAAAATGCCAACAGTTTTTTTTTTGTACTCTCCCATTTCGCTGTTTTATTGAAATTCGTCCATTTTGTTAGTTGTTCAATTCAAAATTGTGTTAAATATTACATTGTGAAATTTCCAAACCCTATGCGATAATGTAAAGATCTGTATTGATATATGCTTGTTTGTTTACAGTTTAGTTTTATGTTGGTTCAGTGCTTTGCTTCAGTTTGTCTTGGTTTCTTTCTCTGTCTGTGACACACACACGCACACATTCTTCATAATTGCATGAACCGAGTGTTTTGAACCAGGAGGATGTTTGTGTTCAAACCATCTCAGAGGAGTAAATGCCTCCAGCTATTAAAACGGCAATGCCACTAACAGTCCTCGTCTTCAACGCCCTAATTATAAACACACACTCACACATAAACACTCAGAACGACACAAGCACCCTCATTCTCAAATCCCTAATTGCGCACTTCACACACATGCACACACACTCTAAGTTTCCCTGATGCCCCACTTTGATATACATTCCCTACAACCCTGTGTCACCTTCCCGTGTCCTCTCCAAGTTTAAAAAGCGATAACAAATCTGTGCAGTTGACTGATATTAAACGAATGATAAATGAATAATGGTTTGTGATGAACATAAGAATCTTAAGAGTTTTGTTCAAGGTTGAAGCAGATCTTGAGCAGATCTGTTTATTTAACAAATTGGGATGTATTCTTTTGACTGTGTTTTATGAGTGGTTACCAGTAGCAAGTTCTCCTTTCTCAGATTCTCTCAAAAGAAGTGTATCACTTATGGTTTCTGTTGGTTCGTAGTAATGATCATGTGTGTATGTGCTGAAATGCATCTCTTCTGTTGTAGGCTGAAGCCGTACACCTCTTACAAATTTAGAATGATGGCCACAAATGATGTGGGAGAAAGCGCCTTCAGCAAAGAAACGGAGCCAGTTACCACTCTGCAGGATGGTAATACAAGATTCTGTGTGTTCTGCAAAGTGAATTATAATTTTTTAGAGTGCTTTTTGGATCTTTAGTATTTGTGAGAAAATCTGAATAGATTGTGAATTATAATTTTCGAGATAGAGAAAGAGATAGATGGATGGATGGATGGATGGATGGATGGATGGATGGATGGATGGATGGATGGATGGATGGATGGATGAATAGATAGATAGATAGATATATAGATAGATAGATAGATAGATAGATAGATAGATAGATAGATAGATAGATAGATAGATAGATAGATAGATAGATAGATAGATAGATGGATGGATGGATGGATGGATGGATGGATGGATGGATGGATGGATGGATGGATGGATGGATGGATGGATGGATGGATGGATGGATGGATGGATGGATGGATGGATGGATGGATGGATGGATGGATGAATAGATAGATGGATGGATGGATGGATGGATGGATGGATGGATGGATGGATGGATGGATGGATGGATGGATGGATGGATGGATGGATGGATGGGCGGGCGGGCGGGCGGACGGACGGGCGGGCAGATAGCATAGCTTGAGTGACAGAGACATACAGACAGTATGATAGATAGCTAGAACAACAAATAGATAGATAGATAGATAGATAGATAGATAGATAGATAGATAGATAGATAGATAGATAGATAGATAGATAGATAGATAGATAGATAGATAGATAGATAGATAGATAGATAGATAGATAGATAGATAGATAGATAGACAGAAAGATAGCTAGAACGACAGACAGACAGACAGACAGACAGACAGACAGACAGACAGACAGACAGACAGACAGATAGATAGATAGATAGATAGATAGATAGATAGATAGATAGATAGATAGATAGATAGATAGATAGATAGATAGATAGATGATTCATTGATTGATTCATTGATTGATTCATTGAATAAACAATGTATTGATTGATTGAACAATTGATTGATTCATTGATTGATTCATTGAACGAACAATTGATTGAACGAACGATTGATTGAACAAACGATTGATTGAATGAATGATTGATTGATTGAACAAACAATTGATTGATTGATTGATTGATTGATTGATTGATTGATTGATTGATTGATTGATTGATTGATTGACTGATTGATTGATTGGTTGTGTTTGTCTGTGTTTGTTTAGTGCCAGATGAAGCGCCCGTCATTTTGAACATCAAACCTTCAACCACTACATCTGTGATCGTCCAGTGGCAGGTAAAACATTGTAAAACAATGAGCTAAAACTAGAGAATGCTTTCAAAAACATAAAAAGATCAGACCTAGTTTACCCTTTTCTAGGGTAGTCTAGCCATATTTATTATCAGTATTTCTCTCTATATTCTCAATGGACTTTTTCACTGACCTTGCTGCAACATATGCATTATGGGATTCCCTTATGGGTAAAACACTGTCTAAACGAGGTATCTTTGACGGCAGTATAACGCTGGAACAGTCTTTATGTTGAGAGATCGCCTGTGAGGCCTTAAAATGCTCACTTTTTTGCAGTTTTAGCACAAGTAGGTGTCACAATAACTTTTCCTGTCTTTCCATTTATCTGAAGGTTCAGGGGTTCAAATTGTCCAGCACCGTTTAATAGCAGACTTGTGTGCAAAGTATTCAGCGGGCCCTCTCAATGTTAATTATGTTTGGCAAGCAGGTTCTTAGCCTTACTCTTTACCCTCTAATTAGTTAGCAGTCATTTCACGTACCTCCTCAATCTATTCACACACATACGGATACATTTACAAAGCTGGCCTGTTTTGACCCCATCTTAATTAACTTTGCCTATAACACTGATCACATACTAAATAAGACACGTCCATGACAGAATGGGAGAGTGAGAACGCATGTTGGAGAGACTCAGAGTAAGAACAACCAGATCAGGCCTCGACTGACCTGCGGTCTCGGCTAACTTGTCCTCTGTTGATCTGTGCCATCTCCTGGGCTGACGTGCATTGTGCGGTAATTACTTTCTGTCAGCGTCTCGAACTGCTAATTAGCCGGCAGCGGGCTTCATAGACGCGGTCTTCAACAATCTTTCATTAAGCAGCATCACAGGTCATGTGCCGAATAGTCAGGTGGATATTTCCTAACCTGAGTTAAATAGAGTAATTAGATGGCTGTTTGCTCAACTGGATATGTCTGTCTGCAGCCGCCCGCTGAGGGAACTGTCAACGGGATTCTTGTGGGATATCGCGTGTATTACCGGGAACTTCCACGTGAGAACAACCCAGACGAGCCAAAGACAGCAACCAACCAATCAACAATCAGTCCTGAGCTCAGAGGTTAGTCTGTTTGTCTTTCATTCTATCTATCTATCTATCTATCTATCTATCTATCTATCTATCTATCTATCTATCTATCTATCTATCTATCTATCTATCTATCTATCTATCTATCTATCTATCTATCTGTCTGTCTGTCTGTCTGTCTGTCTGTCTGTCTGTCTGTCTGTCTGTCTGTCTGTCTGTCTGTCTGTCTGTCTGTCTGTCTGTCTGTCTGTCTGTCTGTCGTTCTAGCTATCTATCTGTTGTTCTGTCTGTCTGTCTGTCTGTCTGTCTGTCGTTCTAGCTGTCTGTCTGTCTGTCTGTCTGTCTGTCTATCTATCTATCTATCTGTCGTTTTAGCTATCTATCTGTCATTCTAGCTGTCTGTCTGTCTGTCTGTCTGTCTGTCTATCTATCTATCTGTCGTTCTAGCTATCTGTCTGTCTGTCTGTCTATCTATATATCTATCTATCTGTCTGTCTGCCTGCCGTTGTAGCTGTCTGTCTGTCTGTCTGTCTATCTATCTGTCTGTCTGTCTGTCTATCTATCTGTCTGTCTGTCTGTCTATCTATCTGTCTGTCTGTCTGTCTATCTATCTATCTGTCGTTCTAGCTATCTGTCTGTCTGTCTGTCTATCTATATATCTATCTATCTGTCTGTCTGCCTGCCGTTGTAGCTGTCTGTCTGTCTGTCTGTCTATCTATCTGTCTGTCTGTCTGTCTGTCTATCTATCTGTCTGTCTGTCTGTCTGTCTGTCGTTCTAGCTATCTATCTGTTGTTCTGTCTTTCTGTCTGTCTGTCTGTCTTTCTGTCTGTCTGTCTGTCGTTCTAGCTGTCTGTCTGTCTGTCTGTCTGTCTATCTATCTATCTATCTATCTATCTATCGTTTTAGCTATCTTTCTGTCATTCTAGCTGTCTGTCTGTCTGTCTGTCTGTCTGTTTATCTATCTATCTGTCTGTCTGTCTATCTATCTGTCTGTCTGTCTGTCGTTCTAGCTGTCTGTCTGTCTAACTATATATCTATCTATCTATCTATCTGTCTGTCTGTCTGCCGTTCTAGCTGTCCGTCTGTCTGTCTCTGTCTGTCTGTCTCTCTCTCTGTCTGTCTGTCTGTCTATCTATCTATCTATCTATCTATCTATCTATCTATCTATCTATCTATCTATCTATCTATCTATCTATCTATCTATCTATCTATCTATCTATCTATCTATCTATCTATCTATCTATCTATCTATCTGTCATTCTAGCTATCTATCTGTCTGTCTGTCTTTCTGTCTGTCTCTCTCTTTAAATTCATTGCTTGAATTTTGGACTCAAACTGAAATTGTTTTGATTTGTATTTTTTTGTTTGTTTCCAGGTGAAATGTGTCGTTTCATAACGATATCGCCAATAAAAACAAATGTGATAAATATGTTTTGTCAATGTTGTGCTACTTTTTCCGTTTCACATGACTGTTTAGTCTTCTGTTCTTAAATGCATATTTTAAGCATTGTCCCTTGTGTAATTGCTCTCTTATTCTCTTTTCCTCTCTCTGTCTCTCCCTGGGTTTATTTCACTACTCAAACAGCCAAGAGCACTTTTAAGACAGTGAGCAGCCCTTCATTAACAGAATTTGAATTAACGCGTAAGTATTTTTTGATTTTATTTTAATTGCTGAGTTGTTTCAATAGTTGTAATCTTTGAAGTGTTAACAGAGTCCCATTCAAGCCCGAAGGCTTTCAGACTCCCTGTTCTATCCTCTGATCTCCTCTACCTCCATAACAAACACTTCCCCTAGTCTTTACGCTTTGTTGTTTAGCCTCTGGTCCTGTCATGATCTGCATGTGAGGAAGGGGAAAAATGTAAATCTGTTTTGTTCTCCACCTCATTTCCACACCCTCCTTCTCACATCCACGTCCCTTTTCCGTCACCTACATTTTTAAAGATGATTTCTCATTTTTTTTAGGGGTCTCTTTCTCTGCGTTTCTCTGAACTACTTCTTCAGCACTCTTCGCACTTTTAAGCTTCCATCTTATTTGTTTTTTCCTCTAATGGTGTTTTTCAGAGCTCAGCAAGTACAGAGGATACACGATTGTCATGACAGCATTTAATGTTGTTGGAGAAAGCCCTTCAAGTGCACCTGTAGAGGTTTTTGTGGGAGAAGCAGGTATGTGTTTATGCCTTATTAGGATCAATCCTATGACTCAGTTCTCAAACTTCAGTCACAAACTTGCAAAAAGTCCACGGTAAACACAAAGTGCTTTTTGAAATGCAGTTGTTGTTTGCTGATATGCATCTGATATCTCATTATCTGACCTGCAATTAAACACTATATTCGATATTTGGTCTGGTCTGAGCACTTAGCGCTCAGGTAATGGTAATAAGGAGTACATTCACACATGAGTGAGATGAAAATTATATGCAATCATTCCTCAGTCACTCAACCTGTTTTATCTGGTTAGCATCTGTATGGGAAAGAAAAGAGGGACTTGAATCGGCTTGTGTGGACCAATTATCTGCACAAACTATTAGACAACGCAGAGTGGATCCATTTGCGTGACCTATTGATACACGATATAGACCAGTTCCCACTATGCAGCACAAATCAATTTAGCCAGTGATGTACTGCCTGGTGGGGTACTTCTATAAAACAGTCAGTAATGTCTTCACTGAAGGTAAACCGACATCAGATATTTGTGCAATACCAGATCCGTGTAAATGCAGGCGAAAACTGCTCTATTTACTGTTCTCCCCATATACACAATCTTTCATGAATGCTGTATGTAAGTGAAATAGAGTAGATATGACCTTCTTTCAGTCTATAGGATGTGTTTGTGTGTTAACATGTATCACTGCACATGTCAAAGCTAATTTAACTGTAAACTGATCTATGTAGAGCATTGTGAAAGCCCATTACCTCAGCTAATTTAAAAAATGAGCCATGTGCACAAATCAGATTAGCGTGCACATCTGACCTCTCTGAAAACTCCGAATGAGAGGGATGGCACATCATTAAATACAACGTCCCTCTGGCGTGACTTTAACACACAAAGACAACAAGGCCATCTTAATTACATATCTCTCTTTATAGGAGTGTAGAATGAGCTGAAATGGGAATTTGACACATACAGCTCAAAGTCACACACAGACTATTAGAGCAAGCCCAGCTAAACAACAGATCTATGAAATGTACAGTATTTGTGAATGGACTGGGGAAGGAGTGTGCTTAGACAATGAAATTACATATTTAGTTCACTTTAAAAAACAAAACAAAAAACTTTTGCTGATAATTTACTCACCCCCATGTCATCCAAGATATCCATGCCATTCCTTCTTCAGTCGAAAAGAAATTAAGGTTTTTGATGAAAACATTCCAGGATTTTTCTCCATATAATGGACTTCAATGGGAACCAAACGGTTCAAGGTCCAAAAGACAGTTTCAGTGCAAACTGCAAACTGTTCAAAGGACTTTAAACGACTCCAGGCGACGAATAAGGGTCTTATCGAGCGAAATGATCGCTCATTTAAAAAAAAAATAACAAAGTTTAAGATTTATAAGCTCAAATGGTCGCCTTGCTCTGTTCTGTGATGCGTGACTCTCCTATTCGAACTCGTTCATCAAAATGAACGAATCTTTTCCAGAGTCAACCCGTTCAAACGACACGAAAAAAGATTTGTTCATTTTGATAAACGAGTTTGACCAGGAGAGTCACGAACGCACATCACAGAACAGAGCAAGGCGACCATTTGAGCTTATAAAACTTCAACTTTTTTTTTTAATGAGCGATCGTTTCACTTGATAAGACCTTCATTCATCGTCTGGAGTCGTTTAAAGCCCTTTGAACAGTTTGCAATTTGCACTGAAACTGTCTTTTGGGCCATGAACCGTTTGGTTCCCATTGAAGTCCATTATATGGAGAAAAATCCTGAAATGTTTTCATCAAAAACCTTAATTTCTTTTCGACTGAAGAAAGAATGACATCTTGAATGACATGGGGGTGAGTAAATTATCAGCAAAAGTACTCATTTAAGATCATTATCAATGTTTAAAACAGATGTGACAGCTGGCCTTGTTTACAGAGACATTACATTTTACAGATTTTAGTGTGTCAATAAATCACTAAACCTCTGTCTCCTTTCAGTTTAGTCACTGTTCATTATGCCACAGAGAAATGTCATCTGACATTTGGCCTTTATATGAGACAGATAGTCTATGAAGTAAATGGTTGTCCAACTGTGGACGTCTAGACACATGCACGTTTGATTTGTTTGTTGCTCGATTTGAAATTATAATTGTGTGCATGTGTTCACAGCTCCTTCAGTGGCTCCTCAGAACATTCAGGTGAAACCCGTGTCCTCCAGTCAACTGGACGTAGAGTGGCAGCCTCCACCCGTCGAGACACAAAATGGAAAAATTCAGGGATACAAGGTGACGATACTTTTTTTTTTACTCAGATGCATGCACAAAACATTATCCATATGATTCGTAATTATGCTGTTATTATCCTGTTGACGACCCATGAGACATTCAGTATCATTAAGGACTGTATAATTGGTTATTATCATATTCAATGTTTTTAATTGTCAAATGCATATTTTCACCCCTAGAAATTACCTATAATTCCCATGCACATTATGCGTTTGCCACATTGTAGACTATGTGGCAAAAAATTTCAATGCATGAATACATAACGCACAATTGTTTAGTCAGTTGTGAGACCTGGCTTTTATGAAAAGTATTTCCAAAATCAGTGAGGCAGTCCATCTGTTTACCGGCATAAATAAACCGTCATTCATCTGCAGTCTGTCTTCCCTTATCTCACTGTCATCTGTTGATTTCACCGCATTAGCTTCCACCGTTGTTTTCCTATTTACGCCATCTGTACATCTGTCTCTCATAGACATTTGAACAGGAATTGGTTATGAATCCTTCTGTTCCGTCCACAAACACACAAAGTATCAATTCACATTTCTTATTTCATTCTTGTTTCGGCGTGGTTGTTTATTTAAAGAATTAGTTCACCTAAAAATGAAACATTTGTCATCATTTTCTTGCCCTGGAATCGTTCAAAATCCGCATGACTTTCTTTTTACCTTGGAACACAGATGGAGGCATTGGTAAAAATGTACTTAGTTGCTCAGTGAATGATGAATGTAGCATTTAGGCTTCCAGAAAAGCACATATATTATAAAAACATCATAAATGTAAGAATATACACTTCGGTATTGCCCTCATATCATTCAAAATCCGTATCACTTTCTTTTTACCTTGGAACACAGAAGGAGGCATTCATAAAAATGCTCTTACTTGCTCAATGAATGATGAATGTAGCATTTAAGCTTCCAAAACAGCACACATTTTATACAATTATCATAAATGTAAGACTATACGGTAGCGGTTTACTTGAAAGGATGTTCATAAGACTAACATGACGCCTTCATAATCATGACATGACATATGTTATGAATATGAAGGAAGTTTTATGCATGTTTGTGACAACTGTCATCAAGTGTCATTCACTCAGTTATGACATTTTTAATGCAAATCTGACATTGTTTGAGATGTCTTTGTTATGACACCTTGACATAAACCAATACATCATAACCTGTCAGTGTCTTTGTCATGACAACTTGACATTACCAAGACAACACAACCTGTCTTAAACATGACATCTTAAGAAACCACCTAGCTTTATTGGTTAACATTACATTAAACTGTCAGGTGGTTGGTTTTGACACTGGCTGTCATGAAGCCGTTATAACTTTTCAATGACAAATTCAATGTGTGCCTCTGTAGTTGAGGTCACGAAAAATATTCATGACAGTTATAATGGCCTCATGACAGCCAATGTCAAAACCAACCATGAGAGTTTAACTTATTTTTATGTCAAATTGTCATGACAAAGACACTAACAGGTTATGATTTTATGGTTTATGTCAAGATATCATAACAAAGACATCTTAATGTCATATTTGGATTCAGAATGTCATTATTGAGTGAAAGACACTTAATGACAGTTGTTATAAACATGCATAAACATATTCAAGACATATGTCATGGTAAGGTGTCATGTCAGTCAGCTTAAGCGTTACCGAATAGACTCTTTCGTAATTTGGCATAAGATTTTTTAAAGGTACACTATGTAACTTTAAGCTACATATGACAGTTTATCTGTTCAGTAAAATACCTTACTCACCTGCTGAGTAATACAAACGCCATCAACATTTCAAATCCCTCAGCTCAGCCTCAAATAAATGCAGTCTCCAGTCTCTATTCATTGTAAATGCATGGAAAGGAGCGACAAGCACAGTATTCAAAATATATGCTTTTAGAGTTCAGTTTTTGGGTGAATATTCCTTTAAGTTTGTATATGTGTCATTCCTTTCTTCCCACAGATCCATTACTGGGAAAAGGACAGGCAGAATGAGACAGAGAAGGAGCTAGTTTTGTTTGTCCCCGATACATCCGTGCACCTGAAGAACCTGACATCCTACACCACTTACCATGTACAACTGTCTGCATTTAACACGGCGGGCGACGGGCCACTCAGCGCGGCCCGTAAAGGACGCACCCTGCAGGCTGGTGAGTCCCGCTGAGATCCCGTTACGCTCATCTGGATGCATGAGCGCCAGACAACCAACCGAGACGTCCAAAACATTGTCAGACATGTCATTCCTCTGGTATCACTGCTTCTGTTAAGATAGTAAATGTGGCGCTTGTTTCTATAACCCTATTTTAGAGTCTTTTTGTAAAATTTAGCAAATGAAAACAAGTTTGACTGAACCTTTAAATTACTATTTGCTGTAATGCAGATTGAACATATTCAGGCATATTGTGACAGTTTTATTAAAGGAATGTTCTGGGCTCAAGTTCCATTGACTCTAGACAGTTAAAAATCATGTTTACTCTAATGCACTTACATGGGAAAGTCTAAAGAGCAAGACGTTGTGGTTTAAAAGCAGAAATGTACAGCTCATATTTTTGTAAAAACACTTAAAGTGGCCCTATTATACTATTTTAAAGGTCTCCTGCAATAGATTTATATTCATTAAGTCAAAAACCACTTACATTTTCTCATAATATACATTGCACATCACCTCTTTTTTCAAAGTGTCTGAAACGATTAGTTCAAAGATTGAATTTAAACCCCCCTTCCCGTGAGCCTAATCTGCTCTGATTGGTCAGACAGCCCAGTCTGTCGTGATTGGTCTACCACTTACAGCGTGTGTTGGAAACAAAACACTGAATCAATTCTTTCAATAACACTGTAACTTTATTTGTTGTGCACTTTAATCATTAGAATATATACACAGTACATTTATTTTAGGGCTGTGCAAAAATTAATTGTGATTAATCGCATCCAAAATAAAAGTCTGTGTTTACGTAATATATTTGTGTGTGCTGTATATAATTATTTTGTATATATAAATACACACACATGCATGTATATATTTAAGAAAATGTGTTATTCATATATAACATTTTTATATTTATATAATATAGATTATGTATTTATATATTTATTGTATATATATATATATATATATATATATATATATATATATATATATATATATACAGAATTTAAGCGCAAATAATTCTTAAATATATACATGCATGTATAGGTATTTATACTTATACAAAATAATTATATACAGCACACACAAATATATTATGTAAACACAGACTTTTATTTTGGATGCGATTAATCGCAATTAACTTTTGCACAGTCCTAATTTATTTATTTAGAAACTTTCACACTGTTAATGTTACAACGTTTTGTCCCTTTCCGCCGAATAATTAAACATTCATACAAATATGACTATAACAATAATAGTAATGATAATAATAAATGAGTAAAAATAGGTAAATAAACTTTAAGATAATGTACATGTTTATAAATGAGCATAATATCCTTGTAGGAAAAATAAATGAATACATACATATCATAACAATAATTAAATAAAAATACATGACTAATAATAATAATGGGTGAGATGTGTAATAGTTTTGAAAAATGTCTTATGCTCACCAAGTCTGCATTTATTTGATAAAAAATGCAGTAAAAACAGTAACATTGTGAAATATTATTACAATAACAAAATAACTATTCTATTTTTAAAATATTTCTAAATGTAATTTTTTCCTTTGATAGCAAGGTCTTCAATGTCTTCAATGTCACATGATCCATCAGAAAATCCTTCCAATATTCTAATATTTTTTGTGGTACAGATGTTTGAACAGATATTTTAATAGTAGTGTATTTGTGTTACTTCTATATTATTTTTGGTTGTTTTTATGGAAATAGGTTTATTTAGCAGAAGAATGTTTTTGAGATGTGTTTTTTCTCTCTCAAGCTCCTGGAGCACCCAGTCATGTGGTGTTTTCAGAGGTGACGGGAAGCTCAGTGAATGTGTCATGGGGACCTCCTCTGCAGCCCAATGGAGTGGTGGAAGGATACAGAGTGGTCTATGAGCCCACCGCACCAGTTCATGGTGAGCAGGATGAAGAGATATAATCATTCAAATTGTAATAATAAAAAAGAGTCTTGAGTACAGTTATACACTCACCTAAAGGATTATAAGGAACACCTGTTCAATTTCTCATTAATGCGATTATCTAAACAACCAATCACATGGCAGTTGCTTCAATGCATTTAGGGGTGTGGTCATGTTCAATACAATCTCTTGAACTCCAAACTGAATGTCAGAATGGGAAAGAAAGGTGATTTAAGCAATTTTGAGCGTGGCATGGTTGTTGGTGCCTGAGTATTTCACAATCTGCTCAGTTACTGGGATTTTTCACACACAACCATTTCTAGGGAAAAACATCCAGTATGCGGCAGTCCTGTGGGCGAAAATGCCTTGTTGATGCTAGAGGTCTGAGGTCAGAATGGGCCGACTGATTCAAGCTGACAGAAGAGCAACTTTGACTGAAATAACCACTCGTTACAACCGAGGTATGCAGCAAAGCATTTGTGAAGCCACAACACATACAACCTTGAGGCGGATGGGCTACAACAGCAGAAGACCCCACCGGGTACCACTCAACTCCACTACAAATAGGAAAAAGAGGCTACAATTTACACGAGTTCACCAAAATTGGACAGTTGAAGACTGGAAAAATGTTGCCTGGTCTGATGAGTCTCGATTTCTGTTGAGACATTCAGATGGTAGAGTCCGAATTTGGTGTAAACAGAATGAGAACATGGATCCATCATGCCTTGTTACCACTGTGCAGGCTGGTGGTGGTGGTGTAATGGTGTGGGGGATGTTTTCTTGGCACGCTTTAGGCCCCTTAGTACCAATTGGCCATCATTTAAATGCCATACCTGAGCATTGTTTCTGACCATGTCCATCCCTTTATGGCCACCATGTACCCATCCTCTGACGGCTACTTCCAGCAGGATAATGCACCAGGTCACAAAGCTCGAATCATTTCAAATTGGTTTCTTGAACATGACAATGAGTTCACTGTCCTAAAATGGCCCCCACAGTCACCAGATCTCAACCCAATAGAGCATCTTTGGGATGTGGTGGAACGGGAGCTTCGTTCCCTGGATGTGCATCCCAAAAATCTCCATCAGCTGCAAGATGCTATCCTATCAATATGGGCCAGCATTCAATCAATGCCACGTAGAATTAAGGCAGTTCTGAAGGCGAAAGGGGGTACAACAGAGTATTAATATGGTGTTCATAATAACCTTTAGGTGAGTGTATATTATACAATATTCATAAAGACCCTTCTTGATTTGACAGGTGTCAGTAAGACAGTTACAGTGGAGATCAAGGGGAACTGGCAGCGCTGGCTGAAAGTTCGTGACTTGAAGAGGGCCGTGACATATCGCTTCAAGGTTCAGGCCAGAACCATTGCTTACGGACCCGAACTGGAAGCCAATGTCACTGCAGGACCAGTGGAAGGTATGAGTATGAAACATGAAAGTAACAACAATTTTAAAAATAATAAATTGAGCAACATCGCCTGCAGTTACAGACACAAGAGCTGGAGGCTTTCTTTGGATTGAATTAATTGTTGAATATGAAATGACTGCATTTTCTTTAAAAAAAACACCTTTCTAAACCCTGGGACCCTCTAGAGAGGTGGCATTTCATTATTTTAATTCTTCAAATTAGTTAGAGATGGAAATTAAAATAAGGCTGTGTGAACGTCATGGTTTGATTAGTGCTCTGTAATGAGAATGTGATTTTATGTAGCCTTTGAGCACTTGCACATTCTCATGACAGTGTCTTCATTGTGGTGGGATGTTGAGCCTCACACAGTCAGCTTTCACTTTAGAATGGTCCTCAGATGAGATGAAACTGACTCATGTAGGGGTGGACTCTGATTGGTCAGTATGGATTATGATGGTGTGTAAGCACTTATGTAAACATAAAAAAATGTAAATAATGCGGTGCTTGTATGTATCCTATATGGTACTGAAATATCAATTCATACCACATTGACTTGGTACTCCAAGGTACACTAGCAGTCTAAAGTGTAAATACACTGGTGTGAATGTGTTTCTGATCATCTTAAAGGCCTTAAATGGTTGAAAGTAGTTTTGTAGATGAATACCGTTGATTTTCTACTTATGAATTCACAAAACTGTTTACTGTGTTTAGTTAGTCAGTGGGTGATTAGGACCAGATAGCAAAGCAAATGCAGCCAACAAGTTTCTTTCTTTCTTTCTTTCTTTCTTTCTTTCTTTCTTTCTTTCTTTCTTTCTTTCTTTCTTTCTTTCTTTCTTTCTTTCTTTCTTTCTTTCTTCCTTCCTTCCTCCCTCTTCCTTCCTTCCTTACTTCCTTACCTCCTCCCCCTTCATTCCTTCCTTCCTTTTTCTTCCTTCCTTCCTTCCTTCCTTCCTTCCTTCCTTCCTTCCTTCCTTCCTCCCTTCTTCATTCCTTCCTTCCTTCCTTACTCCATTCCATCCTTCCTTCCTTCCTTCCTTCCTTCCTTCCTTCCTTCCTTCCTTCCTCCATTCCTTCCTTCCTTCCTTCCTTTCTCCCTCCCCAATCCTTCCTTCCTCCCTCCCTTCCTTCCTTCCTTCATTCCTTCCTTCCTTTCTCCCTCCCCATTCCTTCCTTCCTTCCTTCCTCCTTCCTTTCTTCCTTCCTCCCTTCCTTCCTTCCTTCCTTCCTTCCTTCCTTCCTTCCTTCCTCCATTCCTTTCGTCCTTCCTTCCTTCCTCCATTCCTTCCTTCCTTTCTCCCTCCCCATTCCTTCCTTCCTTCCTTCCTTCCTTCCTTCCTTCCTTCCTTCCTTCCTTCCTTCCTTCCTTCCTTCCTCCATTCCTTCCTTCCTTTCTCCCTCCCCATTCCTTCCTTCCTTCCTTCCTTCCTTCCTTCCTTCCTTCCTTCCTTCACATTTTATATATTTATTTCTATAAACTTTTTTTCCCACGATAACCCTTCCTGCCGAAATAATCTAACGTACATACAAATATTAATTATTATATTATAATTATTATTATCACTACTAATATAATAATAATAATAATGCCAATGTATTATTATCACTACTATTATATAATTATAAAGCTTATATATATATATATATATATATATATATATATATATATATATATATACACTTTATAATTATATAATAGTAGTGATAATAATACTTAAATAAAACTACAAAGTAGGTAACTAAACTACGTTATGTACACATTTACAAATAAACATAATATTCCTGGTTTGAATTTTTGTTGTTTATACACAACCATTTTGGTTGGAAAAAATGGAAAATACTAAGTAGACAAGTAAACAAACAAAAAAATACCATGGTACATGTCTATAGAAAAATGTCCAAATACTATGGTAACAGCATAGTTTCCTAGCGTTGTTACTCATGCACACACACACACGCACACGCACACACACACACACACACGCACTCACACACGCACACAGAGAGAGACACATTCTATGTCTGTGTTAACAGGGAACGAGTAAATTGAATCATGACATTTAGGATCAGCAAGTTTATTTAAAAGGTGAAAGGATTTGTGAGAAATGAAGTGTGATAACAGTAAACTGAATGTGTTGTCAGGTCACAGTAACCAATAAAGAGCATGTTTTGATGAAGATGTATCCCTACAGCTTCAATGTGACCTTTATGAAATCTAAACCACTGCAGAATGGCAGAGCTGCTTGTTTTACACTCCTAAGCTGTTTAATAAGTATTCAGTTATTTAAAAAAATCCATCATTTTCATTCCGTCACCCATTTGAAGCTTATATGTCAGTCTGAACTGTTCTTATTGATAAAATGACCAGATCCATTAGGATCTTTGTGTGGTGTTATTGATCGTTCAGATAGGAATAAAATACCTTCTATTTTACAGGCTCCCCTGGTTCGCCCTTGCACACCTCAGTCACAAAATCCGCTTCAGCTTTGACGCTTCATTGGTCAGAGGGCGTAGAAGGGGCGGGACCCGTCACGGGATATGTCATTGAGGCTCGTCCATCAGGTAAGCTGCAATTCATTGACCATCTGCTTACTTCAGATCTACCCTTGACTTTTCAATTGGTCTTGTAAAACCAGGCTTATTCGCGATTAACCTTCCTCTTCTCACTTCCACCTCTTCTATCTTTCTTCTCCTTACTCCCCCTTTTGAAATCTTACCTTTTCAGATGAAGGATTATGGGATACATTTGTCAAGCATCTCCCACCAGGAAGCTTCTCGTACACCATCAGCTTGGACCGCCTACGTTCAGGTGTGGCCTATGAATTCCGTGTCATCGCGGTCAATCGCTTGGGCTACGGTGACCCCAGTCAGCCTTCCACCGCTATGTCTGGTAATCTTCCTCATTATATCACACCACTGCGGTTTACCGGACAATTCTTGCAAACGACAACCCATTCAACAGAGCGTACATCTGTCCCACAGCTTTGTTTTTGTTTACAACAAATTGGATATGGCATTTACCCTGACTCATATCAATTGCAAACTATATTGCATACTTTATCAATTCATGTTAAAGGTCATTTTACAGTTTAAAGTATTAGTATGGACATTAGTACACCATTTCAGTGTAAAGTGTCTATTTAATTGATGATGTTTGGACTGTAGAGCGCTGTATACTCACTCTTTGGCCTCTGCTGCCATCTAGTGTCACACTGCACATTCACACCCATAAGGAACAAGGTTGAAATGTACAGTAAAAACAGACTGATTAGACTGATTTAAACTTTCTAATTTTATAATTTTTTAAAATGTAATTTATTCCTGGGATGATAAAGCTATATATTTGGTATCATTACTCCAGTCTTCAGTGTCACATGATGCTTCATAAATCATTCTAATATGCTGATTTGCATATTATTATCAATGTTGAAAAGTTGTTTTGCTTAATATTTTTGTGGAAACCACTTTTTTTAATTTAATATTTAAATTTTAGTTTTTTTATATGTTTCAACATTGTCACTTTTAATAAATTTAATGCATCCTTGCTGATTAAAAAAAAAAAAGAAAATACAGTAGTGGCCAAAAGTCATGTCTGACCTACGAAAATTGGCTTCTTCACACTTTATCCAAACTTGTTATTAAATATTTTGTATTTATATTGTGAAGTTGCGCCTGGAGTGTAAAACTAATGTACGCATTCAACGTTTTAATTGCATCACTTGTTGTCATGATCCAATGAAACACACCAAATTGTGTGGACGTCGTTTTTTTGGCCAAGTGGTCTTCCCAATCTTTCATAGCCTATAATTCAATAAATCATTAGTGTTAGCTATATTACTAGATGTTATTTTGTGAGTTTCAGTGAAAATGGCCAGAAGCAACTGTGATAAGTCATTCAGGTCTTCCAATGAAGCTCAACTTTGGGAAGAGCTTGAGAAGTTAAACACGACACATGCGTAAAGTTTAGCGAGTCCGTGCCCAGAGGAATGAAGGGAGAACCAACAAAATATTAATAACGGATTACATTGTAGTCCGTGTATGCTTTATTTCCTGTGGGCTTTTTGTTTTTCTATGCCTTTTTTGCATAACACAATAAAACCATATTGAAATATATGCTGGAGTTTCCCTTTCTTGACAAATAGTTTTGTCATTTTAATACCAAGTTTAATGTATTCTTCCTCCCAATTTAATATACTCGTCACATTTTTTTTTATTTGATTGATTAATAAAACCTGAAGTGTCATTAAAAACAAATATTGTTCAAATATTCCCTCTGGACATCACTTTTAGCCACTACTGTACATCTATATTTTATTCCCTCATATACTGTGTGTACTATGAGCAATAATGCAGTATTATTGTCTGTTGTTGTAGCTCTGTCTGAAACACCTTTCTATGAGGAGTGGTGGTTCCTGATCGTCATGGCTTTGATCAGTCTCATTTTCATCCTGATGGTTGTGTTTGGTTTGCTCCTGCTCGGACAGAACAAGAAGTACAGGAGCTGTGGAACAGGTGAGACTTATTAGATATAGATGTATTAGAATAGGTATAGAATATTAAAAACAGAATTGATCATATTCTTGTGTTTCGCTTATATAGATAGGTCTCGTTCTAACTTATGTTGTTTGAAACCTTTACAATCACTGTACCTTATGGTATTATCACTGTTCTTTTGCTTCCTAGACGTCTTTTTAAAGAATTTAAGTGTTTGTAGTTGCTCCAATTCAGTCATTTGTGTAATTTTTGGGGAACACTGTAAAATAAAGAGAATATAGTTAAAGCAGTAGTTCACTTTTTACAAAAAAACTTTTGCTGATAATTCACTCACCCCCGTGTCATCCAAGATGTCCATGTCTTTCTTTCTTCAGTCGAAAAGAAATTAAGGTTTTTGATGAAAACATTCCAGCATTTTTCTCCTTATAATGGACTTCAATGGGAACCAAACGGTTCAAGGTCCAAATAAGAGTTTCATTGCAGCTTTAAAGGGCTTTAAACGACACCAGACGATGAATAAGGGTCTTATCAAGCGAAACGATCGCTCATTTAAAAAAAATAAATAAAAAACTTTGTTTAATAAGCACAAATGCTCGCCTTGCTCTGTTCTGTGATGTGCGTTCGTGACTCTCCTGTTCGAACTCGTTCATCAAAATGAACAAATCTTTTTTCGAGTCATTTGGTTCATTCAACGAACATAATGAACGAAATGACTCGAAAAAAGATTTTTTACTAAATGAGCGATCGTTTCGCTTGATAAGACCCTTATTCATCGTCTGGAATCGTTTAAAGCCCTTTGAACAGTTTGCAGTTTGCACAGAAACTGTCTTTTGGACCTTGAACTGTTTGGTTCCCATTGAAGTTTTACAATCCTGGAATGTTTTCATCAAAAAGCTTAATTTCTTTTCGACTGAAGAAAGAAAGACATGGACATTTTGGATGACATGGGGGTGAGTAAATTATCAGCAAAAATTTTTTTTTTTTTAAAGTGAACTACTCCTTTAATCGGTCAACACACCTCAGTGTTTGTTGGCTTAACATGGATGTGATTCTTCCCACAGGAAAGCACATCACTACGGTTGAAGAGTCTGTAACCCTTGACAACGGCGGCTTCACAGCCCTAGAGCTGAACAGCAGACATTTGAACGTGAAGAGCTCTTTCTTAAAGAAGAATGGATCAAGGTGTGGTTTCATCTGAACTGCTGTTTATAATAATCAAATTATGGTAATATAAAGTATAGTTTCATGCATCGACTAAAAATCACTTTGACACTAGTTTCTGTAAAGTGGTTCAAAGGAGGCGTTAGCTCTGAGAAAAGTCATGAGATCTACGATAAAAATGTATTCATCACCTCATTTCTTCTTTAAATAGCCTACATCTTCGGTTTAAGTTTAATATGACTCCTTATATCATTCAGTTTCTCAGATTATATTCAGTGTTTAGTCGCAAAAACTGATAATTTAATGTTAAAGTGTCCATAATAAGAGAAGTCTTGCTTTGTTTTTGGTGTCTATTATAGGTGTTCAAATAAAAATTTCATTGTGCAAGCACCTCTTTTCCTAGTCTGTCTGTAATGCTCTGCTTACAGTAGTTCCTGTCTCTATGAAGCCCCGCCTTTAGAAAAGCTCAATGTGCTCTGATTGGCCAGCTGGACCAGTGTGTTGTGATTGGTCAACTGCTTTGAGCGAGTAACTGCGATAACCATGAGTTTGAACACACTATGGCAACTCAACCAGGCCTCACCCACTTTTTTTGTGTATGATTCGGCAGAAATGCTTAATATTATGTATAGTGTGACGTGTTCGTTCCTGGAAGAAACTCAAGACTACAATGGAGGCGTTTCAGTTCAGATGCTCCCTTTGAAGTGGAATTTTTTGCTTTGTAACTTCACATAACATTTTTCATGACCAAAATGCAATAATACACTCAAAAAAATGTTAAAGTGTAATCTTTAACTGGGGTTTTTGGTCCACAGGTCTCCTCCACGGCCCAGTCCAGGTGGGCTCCACTATTCTGATGAAGACATCTGCAACAACTACAATGGGGCAGTTTTAACAGAGAGCACCACCCTCACAGAGAAACCCACTGAGCTGTCTGAGTCAGAGGTAAACACATGACAACACACACAGACACACTGCCGTGGGGGTACGAAGGAGTTTTACAGACATCTTTTGTTTTAATAATCATTATCATCAAGTTATTCCAAACCTGTATGAATTTAATAATGATTTAAATACAAAATGATGTGTAGCATCATCTAATATTTAAAAAAAAAAAACACACACCGCTTATAAGGGGTACATTGACTACCAGTATGAGTATGGTGTGCGATGGCTTTGATATGAGTTGCATGCCCATTTCTGTTGCTTCTTTTACTTGGTCTTCCTTGAGTGCGACCAAAGGAGAACTGGGTTTTATTGGGTCCCATCGTCTTAGCGACCAGCTGATCAATTAAACTTTTGCCTAATCCTATAGGAAGGACGGCAAACACATCTTGACGATCGACAAATGCCTTTATTGCAGTTCTCTGGACGTCTATTAAAATATATGCGCTGTCGATTTCTTCTAAAACAGACGCGATAGCGCAATCTATACATCTCAATTCTCCAGCTGCAGTCATCTATGTTGTAAACCAGTTCAAACCAAGCGCTCATTGATGATGTGATGATTACGTACCTGCAGATCATATGTCCATCGTCGTATAAAGCCCGCCCTGGCAATTTGATTGGCTCGACCATTTTTTTTACTGATCATAAGTACTACTCAATGGATCGAGTCCAGACAGAACTTCCCAACCAAAAAATGTTGAGGGCGGGGTTTGGATTGGCATCCAGGCTAGTTATGTACGGGACTACTTTGTATTGCTACAGTGGCATCTGTAACTTAACCCTCAGGTGCTCTTCGTTTCGGAGTCACGCTTGTTATCTTCCTGGTCAAAAGTGACCGGACCCCTAAAAATTAAATTTCCTCCATCCCAGTAAAACCAATGCAATTTATTTTTGTTCTATAATATTTATTCTTTGTAATTTAGTATTTTGAGACAATTTGATTGAATTTATTAGTATTTATGCAATATTTATGGTCTATTTTGCCATGGAAAAAAAAATATTTTTTTCTATATATATATTATTATTATTTTTATTTTTTTTTTTCAAAAAATTATTAATGCAGTATTTTAGTTTAATATAGAGTCTAGGCCTTCAGAAAAAAAATATATATTTTTTGAAGAAAATTAGCACCATCTGGTTACAGTATAGAGAAAAAGCATAGAATCATGGTGTAACCACTAGATGGCATGTACAGCTCTCTATGGAGAAGCATGTGAATTCCTCAGATGTTTATGAACACATTTTTTTTTTTTGGTGAATTTGAATATATAGTTGAAACAATCTCAAAAACGATTTTTTTATTTAAAAATTTTTTTAAAAAAAAATAATAAAAAATTGTGAATTTTTGTTTGTTTTTTTTGTCAATTTCCCATTCATTTCCTATGGGGGACATTTTTTACCAAAGACCACAAGTGTGACTATTTTTTAAGACCACTTAGCATGTTCAGATCATGACCTTAATTTTTTCTGTGTTCACATACATAATGCCATAAAAGTCACCAAGTTTGGTAACATTCCGATGAAGCTGTGATTTTTAAAAATTCAAAACATACTTTTTGTAATCAAAATTTATTGGTGTGTATGTGTATAAAAGTGTGTTTGTGTGTGTGTGTGTGTGTGTGTGTGGGTGGGTGGGTTTGTCTGTTTTGCACTCTAGATGTTCTAGAGTGTCACCCCTTTCCTGCGGTGTACTTTTTTTTAGAATTGTGGCCGATTTGTAGATTGCACGTACGAAAATTCAGAGAATTTTTTTTGTTGTTGTTGTCAATTTCCCATTCATTTCCTATGGGTCGGTCATTTTTGACCGAAGACAACAAGTGTGACTATTTTTTTATGACCACTTACAGCATGCTCGGATCATGACCATGTGTCATAAAAGTCACCAAGTTTCATAACATTCCGATGAAGCTGTGATTTTTAGTAATTCAAAACAGAAAATTTTTCGGTCAGAAATGACCGAAAAGCACCTGAGGGTTAAAACAAATTAGGTTATGCTTCATCCATGCCAGCAAGTGTCACTATAAGCCCAAGACCACCATCATGCCAGTCAGATAAACAAAAACTTTCTTTGTACATCTGTAAACACTCAGGCATAAATTACGTTCATGCCGTAACTTTACTGTCTACTCTTTTTCTCTCTGGTTTGGACCCGTGCCGTCCCGTCCCCCCTCATGTAAAGGTGAGCGACAGTGACTACGAAGATGATCAGCCCAAGCACTCGTTTGTAAATCACTACATGAGCGACCCCACCTATTACAACTCGTGGAAGCGGCAGCCCAAAAGCGTGAAGACCGGAGGAGGGTACGAGGAATGTGCCATGACGGATGCGGAGGGGGGGTATTATCAGACTGTGGTGACCCAGCACAGCGTAGGGGGCGTCTACACCCCCACAGGGCAGCCCGCACCAGGAACACGCACTCCAGTTACCGGCTTCTCCTCGTTTGTCTAATGAACCGATGACTTGATACAAACGGGGAAGCCGATGACGGATAGTCTGGGAATCAAACTGTCGGGAGTAACGACAAAGAATGCTTTTTCACAAAAGTCTCTCGTTTCCCCCGAAGCGTGTATTTAGGCCTCCTCTCTTCAAGGAAGGGAGGGGGGTGTTGAAGTATCTTATTGTTAACGTGTTAATGATTTTCGGGTGGATTTTCGCAGATTAACCATGACCCAGAAGAAGCGGAGACTTTGCACTGTGAGACTCTTTAGCAAGAGGTGGTATTAATTTTAAAAGACTCAAAAGACCCTCAAAAACGGAGGTTGGGAATTCCTTTGTTATGAATTCCCATCCATAGCAACCTTCCGGGATTAGTCGTAGCGTGTGGGCAAACACACGCTCGAGTGATTCATTGAATCCCGCTCTGATCTCCAAAACTCGAACTGAAGTCGAAACATCTCCGGAAACTTGTACAGTGAGTGGTAGACTGGAACAAAAATGTGTTTTGTGTGTGGTTTATTCTCGTGTCTGGGACGGGCGGCTTCCTTCTGGACAAAAAGCAGCACTGAAAATACTGCCTTTGCACACGTATAGCTCTCTCTTAAACCAAAAGCGGGAAAAGAAAGAAAATGTGTGCTCACAGCGGACCGTTTTCTTAGGTTAGCAATACTGTATGTAAAATATTCTGTATGTGTGTATATTTTTAGGATCAATTTTGTACAAAAAAAACAAGCGTTTTTACTGTAGAGTAGATTTGTGCCAAGTCGATGTAGTTCTTTAGTGATACCCACAGCGGATCATTTCAGCAAGTCACAATCCACACTGTTTGTTTGACTGGCTTGCAGTGTATGTACAATCCAGTCACCCAGAGAGAGGATAAGAAATGTGGGAATTCGTCCTTCTAATCCAAATATACACAGATTTCTCATCTCAAATATGAACAAATATTTATTGCAGTATGAAAGAGCATCAGAGCTAAATGGAATATGGTACACGAGATGGTAAAACGGGTGTGTGGAGGTTTTGTTGGTTGGAGTACATCGATGGTTAAAGTTATAGGCTGGTAACCAAAAGGTTATTATGAGATAATGAGACCATACAATCATATGTGTGTTCAAGTCAATATATGACATATAAAGTCAAAACTATGATATTAAAAAGTCAAAACTATGACCGTCATAATTATGAGATAGTCAAAATTATGAGATTGAAAGGCAAAATGATGTCAAAAAATTATGACATGAAAGTCAAAACAGAGATAAAACGTAACGACACCAAGTCGACACAGCAACAGCAAAAAGTCAACATCAAAATTATGAGATAAAAAGTCAATATGAGATAAAATGTTGAAATTATGAGATCGTAATGTGGGCTGGTAACCAAAAGGTTATTATGAGATGATGATGATGCATTCAAGTCTTGCTGAGACCATACAATCATATCTATGTTGTGTGTGTTCAAGTCAATATATGACATATATAGTCGAAACTATGACTGTAATAATTATGAGATAAAGTCAAAATTATGAGATTGAAAGGCAAAATTATGTCAAACAATTATACAAACACATTATAACACGAAACAATTATAACACGAAAGTCAAAACAGAGATAAAAAGTCACGACACCAATTCATTATAACATAAAAAATTCGACATCAAAATTATGAGATAAAAGGTCAATATGAGATTAAGTTGTTGAAATTATGAGATTGTAATTTGAGATTGTAATATGATGCATTCAAGTCTTGCTGAAACTATACAATTATAATGTCATGTGTGTTCAAGTCAATATATGACATAGTCGAAACTATGATATTAAAAAGTCTAAACTATGACAGTAATAATTATGAGATAGTCAAAATTATGAGATTGAAAGGCAAAATTGTGTCGAACAATTATGACAGTTTAAATTATTCATTTGAAAACAATTATAACAAGAGATAAGAAGTCACGACACCAAGTCATAACAACATCAAAAAGTCAACATCAAAATTATGAGATAAAAATTCAATATGAGATAAAATGTTGAAATTATGAGATGAAAAAGTTAATTATGATGATAAAATGTATTATAATTATGATTTCGAAATTTTACTTTTTATCTATGGAGCTTGAATACAACAAGTTTCCCTATATTATGTGAAACTCATAAGTATGATTATTCTGACATGACTTGAACGCAACATATGGCTTGAAACATACTCGACTCAAGTATATGAACATGTGTCGAGTTATGCAGTATCGATTTCACACGTTGCGTTCAGAACAGTTTTGTAAAGCATCACGGTGAGTAGGCACTACATTTGAATTTACTTTGCAACCATTAAAAGTGTACTATGGGTAGAATGAATAAAATTCGGACGTACTACATTTGCCATGTTGTTACTATCAGGTGAGCTTCAGTTGTGTCCATTCACAAATCCTCTATTCACAATTAATAAAGTGTCCATCGAATGCACGCTTCAAAATCTCACTGGAAATAGTAGGTCATCCAGGGACTTTTCGTCTACCGTTTTCCAATTCCAAATATTTATTCGGACTTTTTCTATACTGTTTTTCGCACACTATATGGTATAGGGAAGTATTTGATTTCAGACACAGCGGCTGCATCCGAAATCGCGTACTTCCCTACTATAGTAGGCGAAAACTGTATGTCACAAAAGAAGTATGTTCGAATTCACAGTACTCATAAAAGAGTCGGCAAAAAGTATCCTAAAGACATATTACTTATACCCATGAGGCCACGGGAGAAGATTTGTGAATGTCAGTGAAGCGCAACTGACGCTGGAAGGTCACATGATAATGACAACATGGCAGAAGTACTGTAATACGTCCAGATTACATTCATACTACATGTAGAATGTACTTTTTTTAGCGTTCGTGAAGTATTACTTATTTAAAATAAGTACCTACTCAAGAGAGTATGCGATTTCGGACGGAGCCAGCATATGTGTCATGGCGGAGTAACACTTTGAAGAGATTGTAACTGCATAAACATTTGCTTGTGTAGAGTATGGTTCAATGCCTGAAGAGTCTAATTCTATTCTATGCATTTATTGTCATTTAAAACAGAGAAACAGATGAGGACAGATTCTGTGTTGAACATCCAGATGGGAAATATCTAATGTTACATCCAAAGATAGATAGAGCTATGCAAGGTGTTATTGATCGGAATGAGTCAGAGAGAATAATATGCACTTCAAAGCAGGTTGTTAACACTTTGAGAAGTTGCTACTGGAATGTTGTATTACCCACAATGCATGTTATACAATATGAACCTGAAGGCATCATAATGGATTTAACTGGATTACTCATAAAAATGAGTAAGGGTCAAAAAAGTATGTGCATTGTAAAGAAAAAAGTTACGTTGGCCTTTAAAAACTCGTATTATTATAGTAATATGTCACTCTGGATCTTTTATATTTTGCACTGGAAAGTACCACTCACATTCAACTAAAAATCCCCAAATACTGTAGGCCACATTAAGCCACACATGCTCTATAAATGTGACTCCGATTTATTTTAAACAAATGACACGAGTAATGAATGTTGTGTTCATATTTTTGCTGCCATTATCCTCCTGGCTGGTATTTTTTATTTTTAACTTATTGGTGACTAAATGCCCAAAATAGTGTGCTGTGTGTACATGATGCAGACAGCAGAAATATCATCTCTTGTACTCTTATGACACATTCACTGATGAGATACACAGTGGCCCCAAACTTATTTGGACACTTAATGATGTGTGAAGGTGTTGCATTACATTACAGAATTTTTAATAATATAATGCATTGACATTAATACATTTTTAAGTGTGGTTTAAAGGGATACTCCACTTTTTTTGGAAATAGACTCATTTTACAACTCCCCCAGAGTTAAACAGTTGAGTTTTACCGTTTTTGAATCCATTCAGCCGATTTTCTGCTATTTAGAACAATATCAGTAACCAGACAGTTTCTGGTCTCATTGACTTCCATAGTAGGAAAAAAATATATACTATGGAAGCCAATGAGACCAGAAACTGTCTGGTTACTGATATTCTTCTAAATATCAAAAAATCGGCTGAATATATTCGAAAACGGTAAAACCCAACTGTTTAACTCTGGGGGAGTGGTAAAAAGAGCCTATTTCCAAAAAAAAGTGGAGTATCCCTTTAAGTGTCCAACCCCTGGTTTCACAGACCGCTAGTCCCATGCATGTTTGAGTTGGTTCAACTGAAAGCAACTTGCACTGACAATATGGCAGTGCCATTGTTTGTCTCAAGATGTGCATCAGTAATGTTTTTATTTTCTAAGGCACATTTAAATGTCCTTATTGAACTAAGGCCTAATCTTGGCTTAATCTAACCCCCTCGGTAAAACCAGCCCAACGTGTTTTTTTGGCTTACTGTAAGAACACTGTATCACTGTATTCCTGATATCATTGTAGTGCACTTGTTTTACTATGATTAAATGGATCAGATACTCATTTTACAGAAAATGCTCTAATTTCTTGACTCAGTCACTCTCCATTAAAACATTCTCATGCCGTTCAGCAGTTTTTGTCTTTCAGATCTGATCAGTAGAACACATCTGGACCGTTTTTCAGAAGTGATCCAGTGAAGTGTGTTGAAGCGGTGGGTGTCATTTTCTGTCATGTTTGCATTGGTTGCTATAGCAATGCAGACAGTTTCAAAGTGAAGTGACTTTGTATAAGTGTATGTAAGATGGTAGAATGAAGAGAGTTGTCTCACTGGAAAACTACCCTGTGCTTATGAGCATGAGAGTCTGGCTGCAGTGCAGTGAGACGGCACAAGTGATAGATAGTATATGCAGTTTATTTGACGTAGTAGCTATGCATGCTACATGTTAGCTGAATTACAAAATCAGAGTTTTGATGGCATTTTATTTACACAATGGTTGCAAACTAGCTGACTGTTTTCCTTTAGGCCTTGTTTGGCATGAGACCTAGAGATTGGCATGTGGCACTTTCCATAAGATCATCTTTCAATGCATATCAAACTAGCTATTATGCTAACTGAACCATGCCAATCTATAGGTATGATGAAGGGTGTGTGATGATGTGGGGATATTTTAATTCCAAAGGCCAAGGGAACTTTATCAGGATGCATATTATCCTGGATCCATGAAATAACTGGCCTTTAAAGGGATACTCCACTTTTTTTTAGGAAATAGGTTCATTTTACAACTCCACCAAAGTTAAACAGTTGAGTTTTACTGTTTTCGAATCCGTTCAGCCAATTTTCTGATATTTAGAAGAATGTCAGTAACAGGACAGTTTCTGGTCTCATTGACTTCCATAGGAAAAAAATATACTATGGAAGTCAATGAGACCAGAAACTGTCTGGTTACTGATATTACTTCTAAAAATCAGAAAATCGTCTGAATGGATTCGAAAACGGTAAAACTCAACTGTTTAACTTTGGGGGAGTGGTAAAATGAGCCTATTTCCAAAAAAAAAAAAAAGTGGAGTATCCCTTTAAAAATAAAAATCACATAGGGGTGTCCTGACTTATGCACCCTGTATTTTTAGGAAGAACATTTATTGATTTATGATACGTTATTCATTCACAAAGAAAATTTGTGTCCTTAAAGGTTGGATTTTTCCTCATTTTTCTAATTAAGGGATTAAGATCAATTTCCAAAAGATGATTTTTTATTCCTCTTTTTTAGTCAACTTTAGCATGGGTGTCCAAACTTATTCACATCACTGTATGTTGTATTAGTGATGTCAACGTTCTCTGAAAAAAAAAAAATAATAATAATAAAGCGATCATTTTGCTTGATAAGACCCTGATTCATCGTCTGTTCAAAGTCCTTTGAACAGTTTGCACTGAAAGTGTCTTTTGGACCTTGAACCGTTTGGTTCCCATTGAAGTCCATTATATGAAGAAAAATCCTGGAATGTTTTCATCAAAAACCTTAATTTCTTTTCAACAGAAGAAAGAATGACATGGACATCTTGGATGACATGGGGGTGAGTAAATTATCAGCTAAAGTTTTTTTTTTTTTTTTAAAGTGAACTACTTCTCAGATACTATGATGAGAGTAAATAACAGCACAAAATTTTTATAAAGTATTTATTCATGTTTACTCCCGATCATATTTGCACAGATATTTCAAATGAAAATAGCACACAGTCAGCATCATTCAGGAAGTGCTTTGCAATTTTTAGAGGTACATGGAAAAAGTTTATATAAATATCTCAACTTGTCAGCAGACAAACACAAAGCGTTTAGGTCATATTTAAAAAAAAAAAATGCTTAGAAAATGGTGAGTGGTGGATGTTCCTTTAAATGCAACAAAGGTCACACTTTCATCCAAACGCTTTTTTCAGCCAGTTCTCATCCTCAGACTGACAGATCTCCGAAAACACCATATGGCATTGCAATATTTATGGCCAATGTAAGTTTCTCTCATTTATTCCATCAAGAGTCTCTCTGCCTCTCCCAAAGCTCTCTCCATTTCCTCCACATCCAAAGTGAACCGTGTCCTCTCCTGCTGGAGCTTTTCATGCACTTCCGTCAGGTCCCTCATGGTGTTCTGCACTTCCTGGAAGCAAACCGAGATTGACAATATCCTCACTGAACCCATTCTAGGTCATGCCATATTCTAGTAGTTTTGAGGAGGTGCACTCAATAACATTTAGAAGGATTAGAACATTTCTAATGAATATTTCATCAGCAGTGTACCTGGCGTAATGATTAATTATACAGCCTCTAGCCCATTAGAGCAAAATGTGTGTTTAATTTCATCCTCATATAAATCAGTCTTCGTAAAACATTTGTATTAATGTCTGGTCAGTGCCGCGGGACATTCAAATCAGGATAAATAACCTACAATTTTTGAATATTAAAGGAGTAGTTCACTTTTAAAAAAAACTTTTGCTGATAATTTACGCTCAAATGCTCGTCTTGCTCTGTTCTGAGTAATTCTCCTTTTTGAACTCGTTCAAAGATTCGTTCATTTTGTTCCTTTTTTTTTAATGAGTGATCGTTTCGCTTGATAAGACCCTTATTCATCGTCTGGAGTCGTTTAAAGCCCTTTGAACAGTTTGCAGTTTGAACTGAAAGTGTCTTTTGGACCTTTAACTGTTTGGTTCCCTAGGTTCATTATATGGAGAAAAATCCTGGAACGTTTTCATCAAAAACCTTTTCTTTTCGACTGGAGAAAGAATGACATGGACATCTTGGATGACATGGGGTGAGTAAATTATCAGCAAAAGTTTTTTTTAAGTGAACTACTCCTTTAAAAACAAAGAATACTTATACTCACCAGTAAATTTGCTGCATGCTCTTGTGCCGTCTCACTGAACAGTTTCAGCTCAGCCAGGAGATTTTGAGAAACAGTCTGCCATTAGAAAAAAAAAGACAACTTTTATTTAACTGAGGACCAATGTATGTGACTCTGGTTTAACAATAGCCTTGCACTGTCAGGACTAATTCTCTAAGGAAAACATGCTGTATAAACTAGAATTAGACTTCATCTGTGTTCAAGAATGGAGTCTTATATGTCTGCTTTTAAATCAGAAAAGTAATCAGACCCCAAAAAAGCAAATAATCTGGTGTGGCGGCATAACAGATTATAGTACAATATGGCTGATTATATAATCAATCCCTATATGTGCCTGCAGTGACCATTAGTCCATGTATCAGTATCTCATGTTGCCAAAAGGCAAAGAATTGAAGAAAAATTATTATAGATTTTTTTTTATCACACACATGTATATATATATATATATATGAACAAGCATTATTGTAATTCATGTATAACTTTATGAAAGGTTTTAATCCAGTTCAAATGTTGACTACTGTATATAGGATACCGAGATAAATATTTATCAATTGAAAAATAGCATATAAATAACATAAAAATATACAAATACAGAAATCAAAATGAGTTACCATAACTTCTTGTCTTTGTTCTTCCTTCTGTTGTGCTGTCTGACCCAACTTTTCACCTGAAACTGAATTTGAGGCTGTTTTGATTACAACAGAACACACAACTCCTCTTTATGTAGAGCAATCAAATAAATCATCACCTGGGTCAAGCTTTTCTGCAACGAGGAGGACGTGGCAGTCTCGTAGCTGTTTTTGAATTTCTCGATTTTCTCCTTGGAGGTCTGTGCATCGCTGCTCTAGTTCAGTCACCGTTTCCTTCAGAAACATGATTGTTTTGAGTATTAAATGAATTTCAGCTTATATTTTGAGATAACTGTACTCTATAATTAATTTGTCTTTAATCCATTTGGGCAAAACACTAAATCAATGATTAGTGTAATCACCTTCATTTCTTCAAGCTGTCTCTGCAGGTCTTCATTTGTTGTAGTCAATGCTCGATTCTGCTCCCTTATGTCGTTTTGTTGCCCATATCTAGTGGTTGGCCTAAGAAAATCAGAATAGTATACATTTACTTTTTTATACAGATAGCTGGACAGTATTATCTTACTAGAAGACTATCATTTCACACCATGGTACTTACATTTTCAGAGTCCTGTGCTGGCTCTTCCTGAAAAAATATTAAATAGATTTTTTTATTTTATTTTAAATAAAACTAGGCATTGAGGTAAAGGCAATATTTGCTGAACGTTTGAATAAAGATGCCCACTTATTGTCCATGTCATTCTTGACCTGTGTGGCTCTGGGCTGTGCAGAAATTGCAGGGTCTTTCGTCTGAACTCTCTTCATGTCTGAATGCAGCTTTCTGGAGAAACAAAGAATGTAACTTACTGCTTTAATATTTATGAATAGATATTAGGATATTTAACTTAAGATATTTAAGATTTTAATATTGATGGAGGCGATGATATACAATTACATTAAAACATCGACTGCCTGAATTACATTAACACCGTGTATACACATACGTAATGTCAAGAAATTAAGTTTGGTGGTTGATCTATAATATATGATATATATATATATATATATGATCTATATATATATATATATATATATATATATATATATATATATGTATATATATGATCTATGTATATGTATATATATATATATATATATATATATATATATATATGATCTATATATCTATATCTATATATATATATATATATATATATATATATATATATATATATATATATATATATATATATATATATATATTTAGAAAGTATGCACTATGATGGCTTAACATGTCACACTTCGCTTCTGTCTCTTGTCATGTCAACGTTTTCTAACCCTAAATGCAGTGGAATTTCTAACTACAAGATCTCACATCGTTAATTTACAGTGATAAAAAAATATTTGAAAGTTTGTATGAATGTGTAGTAAACTTACCAAACTTAGCTAATATCGAGCTGCAAATTCGTTTTAAAAGCGCCTTCAAGTTTCAAAATAAACTACGTCACTTCCGCTTCCTTTACAAACGCGTTTCGAGGTTTTGAGTGATACTCATTTATAACGTTAAAACTAAATGTATGTGTATGCAAATATATAATGTTGTAAGATTCTTGCAGTGGAAATTAATCCAAACAAATAGAATATCACGCGAAACAGTTTTTTATTGTATTTAAATGGTTAATAAGATTATCATCCGCTCCACTAGAGGTCGTGAGAGCGGCGTGTCTGGTCCACGTCACGTCTTACTTCAAGCGTGAGGAAGAGACGCGGCGGTTGATTTCAAATTTTGTGAAGAAAAAAAAGACAAGCAGCGAATGGAGGGAACTTACTTTTAGGTATTGTGCTTTAATTATATTTTTTTCAACTGCTAATCTGTCGTGGGATTGCATTTATAAGAGTAAAACATGTTTTAAACTTGTTGAAACATCGAGGGCTGTTTGTTTTCGTTGGCGTAGTGTTGCTGTTATGTATGAGCGTATGAATGTCTCGTCTGACAGACAACAAACACTGTCACTGGATTCAACAAAACTTGAGGAAATACACAACTGTTACTGTAATGTAGATGATATGTAGTCTAGAGTAATTAAAGCAAAGCACCCAAACGTTTTATTTGTTTATTTTTTGCTTAATTTCAGGTTATTTTATAGTGTCTCTCACTTTTAAAACAGTGCGCTGTATTATGCACATGCATTGAAGATGGAGCCGCTGAATTCAGGGTAAGTTAAGTTGATTTTATCTGTGTATTTTGGCATGCTTTGGATGAATAATGCATTCTTATTCTTACACTTATTGATTCTGTAAAAATGATTGATTCGTTCTGCGCATGTCCAAAATGTTCTAAGGTTCTCTGATGTGTTTTGCTGTTGGGAGCGTCAGTTCAACTTCAAACCTTATACAGATTTCAGTTAACGTTTTGATACACCAACAATACATTTCCATTTGCATTGCTCTCATGCAAATGACAAAATTATTGTATTTGCATTTATGTGCTGCTCATACCTATTAAAACAAGTCTAAAATTTTAGCATATAAAGCATTCAGAATTCAAAATTACTGCCATTCTTTGAAAATGCAAAACCTTTTTCTTAAACGTACATTAAACTCACATTTTAACATGGTGTTGTACACTATATGACAAATTGCTTTCGATGTTCTCTATTTGCATGCCATATTGGATAAAAGCATCTCCTTAATAGATGTAAATGTGCTTTTAGGTAAAGCACATTTACATGTTTATTAGGTAAATGGTTTTCTTTCCAGGTAAATTTCATAATAATTTGTTTTCCTAAAAACTTGTCTATTAATGTGTAACTAATCCTGCTACTTTTTCCAGCAGTGAGGAGGTAAAATCCTCAAGAAGGAGACTTTCTTCGGTAAGTCCATCCAGTATGTTGTGAAAGTGTGACACTTTCTGATGATTTATCCTTTCTGTTATTTATAAAGTATAATCTAAATGGCTTCACTATTGTCGCATACTAGTTTAGGATGAACTTAATGCTGATTTTTAGTAATCTAAGACTGTAATGACAGGTGATTAAGCTTAAGTGTGCCAATTTACCTGTATTCACTCAATTGCAGCCAGCTAATGTCTTCACAGTTTTTTTTTTTATAAATTTGTATTTGTCTCAAAACAGTAAATAGTTCCTCTTGATTGTCCTCTGACAGATTTTAAAAGCTTCTCGGACATCTCTGAAAGTACTTGGATCTGAGCAAGAGGAGGAAAAGGTGATAAAGGTACAAACATTTTAATACATTTTTTGGTTTAATTCTCTTTATATATATATATATATATATATATATATATATATATATATATATATATAAACTATGTGTGTATGTTTATGAAGGAGGAAATTGCCAAACCTGTAGAGAAGAAGAGAAATTCGCGAAGAGTGAGTTTTGCCTCTACAAATAATGTTCGAGTCTTTACAAAGTAAGTAAGTCCAATAATGTTGACCCAAAATAACGTTGAAACTAAATATAGTTAGGCTAGTTCATTTACAATATTTAAATTTTCACAGAGATGCAAAAAGTGAATCTCCTGTTCTGGCATCCATACAAAACACACTTGTTGGTGAGCACTGAGCATTTTTCTTGTTTAAATGTTTCTTGTTTTTATGTGATGCAATAGGTGGGTCATGGTTAAGGATTATGTGTACCAGTTCTGTCAAATGAAAAGTATTAAGTTGCAACTTGCATATATAAAACAATGACACACTGTTATTTGCTTTATTTTGTTCTGTTACATTTATCAGGAGATAGACCAGATGAAAAGTAAGTAATAGATTATACTATTTAATTGTTTTCTAACTGACATGTCGTTCAAGTTTAAACACGTTTGATGGTTTTGTGTATCCACATGAAAATGTATGAAAATCTGTAACTTTCTTTTTTCCTCTAATGACAGGATTCTGCGTTTTGTTGAGGGAAATCACCAAATCAAAGGTATTTTTCAAGAAAATTTGTCAAATATTGCCGATTAATTGGGACCTTTGTTCTCCTATCTTGTTCGCATTGCATGTGTTATTCGAAATTAGAGTGTGTTCACTTATGCATAATTGCATAAATGTTGTTCACTGTAAAATAATCTATTGATCTCATGCTTGTATTTACATACTTCCTTTTATTATTCTTATTAAAAGAATAAAAGAAGAATGATTTATTTTATTATTCTTATTTATTATTCTTATCTTACTTTCATTATTATTATTATTATTAATAAAAATTATTCTCATAGTCAGAAAGTGAACCACTAAATCTTTCCATTTCTTTCAGGCCTGGAAACTTTGTTGAACACTCCTCTATATATATCCCAGCATAAGGTAAGTACTAATCTTAGGCTGCAGAGGCAAATATATTATGGATTTTTTTTAGACTTCTCCAGTTTATGACATCCCTGATTAAACTAAGGATATGCTGCCACAGACATTTAATTTGGAGTGTGTGAGCATACAATATTTGATGATTATCAGTACCTACTACTGAGTTTTTGTATTAATGTCTCAATGAAACTCATCTTCTCTTGACGCATGCTGATTATTTTTACCTTTCTCTCTCAAATTGTAGGAGAATTTCTTCTCTGATCCAGTCTTACAAGATGACTATGTGGATAGAACAATGCTGCTCGGAGAGAATACTG
Organism: Cyprinella venusta; assembly: GCA_038021265.1. Lineage (NCBI taxonomy): Eukaryota > Metazoa > Chordata > Actinopteri > Cypriniformes > Leuciscidae > Cyprinella > Cyprinella venusta. The sequence continues at coordinate 34,922,267 of CM075866.1, forward strand.
GATACATGGATATTACTCAAAGTCACACAGTCATAATTGATAAGGATTATGAAATTGAAGAAGAGCCAAACTCAGATTGTAGCTTCAAAGTGGCTCAGACGGTCTGTGGTGATCTAAATGTTGCAAGTCAGAAGAGTTTGCCATGTGAAGCAAAAGCAGAGAGTAAAAAAGCTGCAACAGACCCAGACTTCAGTGCTTTTCTCTCCGGTATGTGCTTACCCACTGTAAGCACCATTAAGCCCCCAAATTCAGAAAACAAGCTGGAAAGTGTCTCCTGCTCAGCCAATACAAGCACAATGGAAATTGACAAGGAGAATCACTTACCATCGTTTTTAATGAAGCAAAATCCAGGTGGCATGGGTAACCCAAAACAACCACAGGTCCTTCAACGTAGGCGATCCCGTGTTACATTTGTTGAAGATGACGATATAGAGACAACCATGAGTCACACTGTTGTAATTGAAACCAGAAATGAAGGTCAGCCTCTTGCACCCTCCATTTCTGAAAATCAAGGAAGTGTTAAAGTTACAGGAAATATCACTCGCAATGTCCAGGCTGCTCTGGATCGCAATAGATCCCATTATTTCTCTGAGGATGACAATGCGATGGAGATGACAGGGTGCATTGATTTAGCTGTTCGAGAAAAAGACCACACAATGAATATGAAGGAGCAGTCTCAGTCTCCAATTCCCAAAGTAAGAAGGATGTCATCCTTTAATGTGATTGGAAATGGGGAGACAACTGGTTGTTTTCAGAGCAATCTCTCAATAGTCAAAACTGCTAATTCTGATGATATGGAGATTACTGGGGTTTTAGATGTATCTATTCGAGAAAAAGAGGACATTCTGTTTCCCAAACTAAGCCGTAGGTCCACTCTTGATTCTTTTGGAAATGGAAAAGTAGTGGATCAAAACAAATCTGGCTACAGCTTGATAGCTCCAACTGCTAATAATGATGTTACAGAGAAGACACAGTCACAGGCTATTGCTTTCGAGGCCAAACCATTAAGTGGCAACAAGCCATTTAGCAACTCAAGGAAGAGTTTTTCTCTTGCGTCTGTATCCAGAACTGTTCAAGAAGATGAGCATGCAGCCATTGTCAAGGAGGAAGCTCTGTATCCAATATCCAGAGGAAGCAAGATGTCCTGTTTTAATTTGGCTGGAAATGAAGAGATATTGGATCACAACAAATCAGGCCACCTCTCCATTGCCCAAACCGAAAATTCTGATGATATGGAGATGACACGGTGCCAAACTATTTTTCCCGAGGCTAAACAGGTCAGTGGAGACAAACCATTAAGCAACTCAAGGAAGGATTGGGCTCATACATCAGTATCCAGAATTGAAGACTGTGATGGGATGGACATTACTCAAGGGTTCACAGGGCGTATAATACTAAATGCTCCTTCAGGCACCAAGAATGAAAGAGGTGAAAGCATTCTGAGACCTGCTACATCACCTAAACATAATGAGAGTGACTGTATGGACTTGACATGCCAACCAAGCACTTTTGTTGCGATTTCACCCCCAAGCCCTGATGAAATGGATTTGACTGTATGCAACACTATGAACATTGACTCAAACCGGGCCTGTTTAGGAAGTGCTGATACAGGTACAGTACCATTCTCCGCTAATCAAACTACCACTATTGTTGTACCTATGGAGATGACTGAAGTACATATGGCACCAGTCAGTGAGCAAAAGCGTAAAGCTTTAATGACTCGAAGAAAGTCAGGAGCAAGGATGGTGTCCTTGATGTCTTATCCTGAAAATACTGAAGCTGATAACTGTCAGACCAATTTCTCAATCCCTGATGACATGGACATGACACAATGTCAGACTGTTGTCCTTGAGGCTGAATACGGCAGACCATTCAGTAAATCAAGGAAAAGTTTGAACCTTGTTTCTACATCCTCCAGTCATGATGTTGACAGCATGGAGATAACCCAGGCACTCACCGGGAATATCATGTCAAAGAGCTTTGTATCCAATAAGGAAAGAAAGCATGAGAGTAATCTGTTACCTACAGCACAAAGCTGTCAAAGGCAGGATGAGTCTGACTGCATGGAACTGACTTGTCAAGCCAGTGCATCAAATCTAGCTATCCCATGTGTTGATGATGAAATGGAATTAACTAGATGCAACACAATTGTAGTTGACTTAAAAAGCACATTGGCAGCAAATGCTTCAGAGATCAAAGCAAATGAAAGTGCACTTTGGGCATCAACATCTGTTTATAGATGCACAGTGTCAAGTGAAGAACAAAATGAGGTGATTGAAGCTGCCAAGTGTGCTATTAACCCTGTCTTCCCCTCAAAACATGTTTTTGATCTTGATGGCAAAAACCTTAAATGCAACAACACAGAAACAATGTCAAATAATCCAGCTGTCATGCAAGTGAACAAATACGACGAAATGGCACATCCAAGCAATGTGATGACGATTGATGACGAAAATGACATGCAGATTACAAAGATGCTAACAATACCCATTGAAATGGAGAAAAGTGGTTTGTTTGACCAGAGAGAAGCCAATGTAAACACTTCCAATGGTTCTAAAAATGAAGAGGAGAGTCAAGTCCTTTGGTCTAACAAGGAACAAAGTACAAGCTCAGCCCTACGTGAAGGTTCCTCCTCAAATGAGTCCGTAGCTGATTCGTTCAGTAAAGAAGAACTAAAACCTGCAAAAGCAAGACGGAGAAGTCTAGCAGATTTTCAAATGGAGCTTCACAATATTTCACGACGTATCCAGGAAGAGCACAAAGTCCCTGAAAGTCTCAAAGAAACTGCGCCTCTACCGCCTTGTTCCTTCTCAGAGATTTCCCTTAAAGAGCAGTGTGAAACTGAAGTTTCTATTGAGCCAGCTTCAAACGCCACACCTAATGTCAAGCAGAAAAATAATTCGGTTCAAAATGAGAAGACCACACCTTTTAGTCTAAAAAAGCCGTTCTCATCAAGGTTGTCATTGTGTGGTATCGTGCCAAAACTACCGAAACGAGCTACAACTGTAACTCCAAACAAAACTGCGACCATTGGTGCTAATGATTTACGAAGTCTACAACTAGAGAAACATTTTGAAGTTTTTGAACAAAATAGCAAATGCAAAACAGTCAATATTAATGACGAAGAGTTACCTGAAATGAGCAGTGAAGAAGATATATCAGGGAGTCTTGAAAATTGGCCAATTAACAAGCAAGATGACCTGGATGGCTCTTTGGCTGTACCTATAAAGGAAGAGCTTTTTGAGGATGAGGTCTTTGAGTCAGGCACGAGTCCATGCTTTAAAAGGCCTTATCCAGAGGAAGATCCTAATACATCAGAACAAACCAAGAAAGCCAACATTTCTGACATGGTATGAACAAAATATACATTTTTAGTTTAATACTTTGATTGCCTGGTATTTCCTGCCACATGCTTGGAGGTTGTTCTGTAATAAAGTGTTAAGCGTGGGTTCTATTGTGCATTATTATGCTAATGCCTGAGATTCTGTCTCCTCAGGGGCCTGGCTGTCATGAAGCTGCCGTACAGTGGGAAGGTAATTTTACACGGCATGCTGCTCAAAATCCCAAGGCAAAGAAAATTGAAGATACAGGAGTCTCTGAGTCCAGTGAGTTGCTTGTGTTAGTTACTGTTTATGCTGTTAATGAACGGTTAAAACTAAGTTTTTTCATGCACTTTATGCAAGAAGTTTTCAATGTGGTTTATTTTTTTTAAATAAAATGTGATGTGCTTTACAGCTCTCAGATACTCGCAGTTTGACTCTCATATGGATGGGACGCTGGATAATGAATTTGATTTCAACAAGGTAGCAATATTCACCCACACTATCATTATCTGTATATTATGTTTATTGTGTATATCCACTATAGTTGTTGTTGAGGATCTGAACAAACCTCTAACCCTAGGTATTACACTTTTGCTGTGTAACCTGTCAGAAACTGTAAATGCGACGGACATGAATAATACGTTAAATTGTGTGCTTTTGTTTAGGGAAGGTGTGCTTGTGCACCCTTACATCTTTTGCATGTGCAAGCACCACTTACATTTTTCTTTTGAAAATATGAACATCTGGGTGATTATCTCATTCTTGTATTTCCAGAAACTTGAGGACGGAAGCATCACAGTGAATGAGTTCCTAAGCCACTTTGGTATCAACTTCGTCATCCACAGATCTAGAGCAAGTGCTCTTCCTGACAATGTAAGTGGTCTGGCTCTCTTTGTTAACCATTATATGTGTCAGATTTTAACACATCTTTCCTATTTCAGTGTAGGGCTGGTGAAGCATGCACAATGGAAGATTTGCTCAAAGAGAAATACATATACCATCCCAAGCAGAGAGTGTATGAGCAAGACTGTAAGAACCTCACAGAGATCGTGGAGAGGTGCGTACTAGTGTGGTTTTAATAATGCTGTAAGACACTGTGTGTGTGAACTAGTTTTGGGAATTATTTAGTGAAACTAATTTTCTCCATAGGCTTAAAGAACAAATGCCTGAACAAGAGAAATCTCTGGGATGTATCAATGGAGCCCTTCAGCAGCAGATATGTACTCTCTCTAAAGAACAAGTATGTTGTTTTTATTGGCAATCTTGGGTCATTTTATGTTAAATCATAGCATATAGTGTTCATCTTTGAGAAGTCTTCATCCTTTTTTTTGTTTTCCACAGTTAAAAAGCTTTGGATCCAAGTTGAAAGAGCGAAGACTTTACTTTGGAAAGAGAAGCAAGGCACATTCTCATGAAATGAAAGGAGTCTTGTACTCGGAGCTCATTAAAACTACACAGGTAAAGGCATTTTTTATTTTTTGAAATGTTGAAAAGTAAAACTATTCTTTAATCTAAAAATTCCTCTTTGGTTCTAGTCTGAACATCCAAATTAGAGAAATTCTGATGCATAGACCCTAAAAAATTTCTTGATGAGCGCAGTTCCACATTTCCAATGATAATGGTACTGGTAATTGTAAAGGGCAAAATGAAGGATTTAACCTTTTTTTTTTTTTTTTTTTTCAATTAATCACAATTAATCGCATCCAAAATAAAAGTTTGTGTGTAGATTTATATATGTGTGTGTATAATTATTTTGTATATAAAAAAATTCATACACATGCAAGTATATATTTAAGAAAAATGTTATTATTGTATCAAATATTTATATTTAATATAAATTATGTATAAATATATATATATATATACACTGTATACATGCAAATATTTCTTAAATATATACACGCATGTGTGTGTATTTATATATACAATATAATTATACACACCACACACACATATAATATGTAAACACAAACTTTTATTTTGGATGCGATTAATCGTGATTAACAATTCGGCTGAAATGTTGTGATGACACAAACAGAAAGCGCAACCTGCAAGTGCTTGTCTGAAGCAACATGTCTGCATTGTGGACGTATTTCAGTAGTGTGTTCACATCAAATGAGAATAGACCGTTTAGTGTGAATGATTTTAATTTAATTAGTAAAGCAGAGAAGATACTCTTCATCAAGAAAAACCTGCCACTTTACCTCAAGAAGTAGAATAAGCTTGTCTAGTATTTAAATATGTATTATCCACTTTGCACATCTGCAATTCTTGGTGCATTTGTTGATGTTAAAGTTCTACAGATAACATATGGGCTATGGCAGTCTTTGTTTTGCTACACTGTTTTGTTGAAGGCCTACAGAGAAAATATTGTTGTATCTTTAAGCAGTTGCACTTGTTAGGAACTTGTAGTAGTCATACAGAGAAATATTTCAAATGCACTTGATCTAAATGCACTTTGTTTTTATGAGACATCATTTAATATTAAAACCTTTCTGCAGGGCAGGCAGTAGGCCTGTTCATTGTTATTTAATGTACACATGAGTGGGGTCAAGTTAAACATTTTAATTTGAATTTTATTTTATACTGTGCAGTATTGCAATGTGCTAAATAAATATTTGCAGAATTTGTAATGGATTTATTCTTTGAAACTTTAATATTGGTTTATGCAATTGCAATGCCTTTTTGTAAAGTTAGTACACAGTCATAGCCATAAATGCAATGGTACTAATAATTGGCATAATTTCTTTCGGTGTTTCGGTTTTCGGCCTTGGTTTCCTCTTTTTCGGCCAAGAATTTTCGTTACGGTGCATATGTATCTGCTAAATGTTGTTTTTGCACATACAGTAACTTTTATTAGCTTTTTATATAATGCTAGCTGACATGAACTAAAAGCCTTACCTGCTGTGTATCTGAATTTCCTCACAATTAGGATGCAAAGCAAAGCCTCCAATCTAAAATCAAAGAGACAGACAGTATTATTGAAGACTTGGATGGATGCATTAATGATTTAGAAACAGGTATGGATCTTTTTCTCGGCTCTGTTTCATGTTTGAATGTATGTAATATAAATGTCTACATGATCATCGTGAAATAACACACTGCTTCTTCTACACTAGAACTTGCAACTGTAGAGTCCATGATTATGGGAGATCATCTTGATGCTCCTCAAACCAGACCAGCCTTAAAAGCCAAGGAAGAGGGTAAGTTTATACTATTGAATTTGCAGCTTTGTGAAGCTAAGAAAGATATAATGGTTTGTCTGTGTTTTTCCCTCTCTACTGACAGCTTTGAAAAGGCTTGATTCAGATATCACTGTGAAGGAGAGGTATGTTCTTCTATCCACACCATAAGGAATGTTTAAGATACAGGTTTTTGCTGAATGCTGAAAATGCGAATCATTTCAGGGAAATTGGTGAGCTGGAGATTCAGCTTAGGACTTTGGAGGGCCAACAGGAAAAGCTGTCCGAAGAATCAAGTAGCCTTAAGAGTCATCTTGCAACCTTGAACAGGTTTTTTTTCCCCTGCTGTGACAATAACAAATGCTATACTAGAAATTGCTAGATGTTTGGTTCGGTTGGTGAAATATTTATTTATTTTTACCACTATACCTATCTCATATACTGTATTTTGCTATGTAAAGTAAATAGATATTGTGCTCAAGCCAGGTCTGATGATTTGTCTTTCAGTTTGAACGAGTGGCGTCTTGATGCGACAGATGAAAAGGGGGCCTTGTTTACCTTCCTTCACAACACTGTGCATCTGCAGGTGAACCTGCAAATACCTGCTAGTGAGTTAATTATCATTTATAATTACTCCTAATGGTTTTCATCATTATTATCACATTTAACAGTAGCTTAAAATACTCTTGTGTCTATTAGGAACAGAATGGATGACTGAGGATGTGGAGCGAAGTGTACATGTATGCATCCAGTTGCAACTGGATGGTGAGTGAACAATAAATCAGTTTATCTTTTCATTTTATTTATGTATTTATTTATTATTAAATGATTACTTTTTTTAAGTGGAAAAGTCTGAGTGTCATGCAAGCATGGTTCACAAGTTACTCGCACTATACTGTCAGTCTCAAACTCAATGGACACAGAGGTACCCGACTACCCGACATATACCAGAGGTAAGCATGTACGTTGTACATTAATATTTAAATGAAAGTATCTAAAATATTTATAGACATTGTTTTGCTACAAAGGTATGAGAGCAAGATCTCAGTGTTGAATGGTCATTTCTCAACAGCTTCTTCATGACATTAGTTTGGTGGTGGGTCGTCTCAGGCTGTTAGGTGAGGAGATTCACCGGCTGAAGAAGTGGGGAGGATTGAAGCTTCGCATCCTGAAGATCACCTGTATAGACACTCAGTAGGTTACACCTATCAGTGCACATTTACTAGCTTGCTACTCGTGCACTTTCCCTTGGCCTTTTGAGCCGTGGTGCTTATGTGGATGACAGATTCCAGTTGTGACATTTCCCTTATCCCTAATTCCCTAAATAATTTGAAACATGTGTCAACTTAAAGACTTCTGCTTTTAAAGGGATACTCCATTTTTTTTGGAAATAGGCTCATTTTACCACTCCCCCAGAGTTGAACAGTTGAGTTTAACCGTTTTCAAATGTATTCAGCCAATTTTTTATTATTTTTTTGATATTTAGAAGAATATCAGTAACCAGACAGTTTCTGGTATCATTGACTTCCATAGTATATTTTTTTCCTACTATGGAAGTCGAGACCAGCAACTGTCTGGTTACTGATATTGTTCTAAATATCAGAAAATCGGCTGAATGGATTTGAAAACAGTAAAACTCAACTTTTTAACTCTGGGAGAGTGGTAAAATGAGCCTATTTCAAAAAAAAGAGGAGTATCCCTTTAAGAAAGATTGAATTCAAAATGACAAATTAATAAGTGTAAGCATCTTTTTTCCCCTCTCTTTCTCTTGTTTTTTATTGTTTTGACTTTTTCAGAGTTCATGTTGTCTTCTCAAGCCTGAAAGCGTTTGAAAAGTTTGAGTTAAGTCTGACGGTCACTCCAGACTATCCCTTTGGACCACTTCACATACAGGACTTCAAAAAACACATGGGGAATACGAGGTTTGAAAGCAATTAACATTTTTTTGATCACAATGCGTTTAAACGTTATCTGGCTTTGTGAGTGGAGATAACATCACCGTTATAAGACAGGATTGTAAATAGAAAGAAATATTGTGAAGTCCCTAGGCAGCGTTTAGTGAAACAACAGCTTTCCGCATCTAATCGTTCAGAGAAAATGTGTCAAGAACAAAATATTAATCTGTAATTTAGATCTGACAGAAAAGTTATGACTAGAATACTTTATATCAGAAAGTTTCCTCTTCACCACAAACGAATTTAAACTTTTGTCCAATTTGTGCTCATTAGTGCCGAGAGTTTCAATATTTTGAATACATTTGAATAAATCATATATTTTAAAAAGCATTTCTCTCCAGATCATTAATTGATAAGTGCTCCTTGGCACATGCAACTGTAAATATTACCAACAGCTACAACAATGTTCACTTTATAGAAGTAGTCTCATAAAATGTTGCTCTTATGTCAGTGTTTTGTGCTTTCTGTCTTCTGTAGGTTGAGTCAAATTGAAGACATCCTATTGTCCGTCAAACCAGGCAAGAGCTATCTGACAAAAATCCTCAAGAAGATCCACGATGATCTCCTGTGCTAAAAAAACTCAAGTCTTTTTTACTCTTTTCTTTTCAGTCTTTTAAATGTTTGTATATATTGACGTTCCTATAATCAAAACATAATAATTAAAAATGTAGCCACAAACCACACTAAGTTTGCTCGCATTCTTTGGCACGTTATTATGACTGGATCCTTGTCCGTTGTTGTTATGAATCCAACTATTAAAAAAAATCAGCCCTGTATACAACTAAATATAATCCCATATGAAGAATGCTGGTAATCTTGGTGATTGGAATTAATGATGGCAGAGATGCTCCATGGCCCCCTTTTTTTGTCCTGCCCTGCTTGATATGGATGTTGTTATGGTTTAATTTTGGAAATGTTTGAATAATATTTCCATAAATTAAATGTTATACAGAAAATCAGCATTTTAACCAATAATAAAGCCAGAAACTAATTTCAGATAAATAATTAGATTGCCATAACATGCCATTCCAAGATAGGGTGTTAACAAACGCAACTGTTCATTGTATATCATGTTTCAAAAGGCTAGTTTGACCTCAAGGCCAACCAGCAATCTCCTATAGACGTGAACAGACGAATGATTTTTGTTGTGTAGTGCTAACCATTTGTTACTGTCAGCTAGCTGTCAGGTAATCAAGATTTAATGCCGTGACACCACAGGAGAAGGTTTTAGGAATGATGCTGACCTTTGACAAGACTTGTACTGCATGGAGAAAAATGGAGAGAAAGTTTTGCGCAGCACAGAATGCACAAACACTGACAGTGAAGAAATGTTCCTGTACACAAGCATTACTGCAATGCAGCCAGGTAACAGTGAAAAACATCAGTGCAATAAGATTTTAGAGTGTTTTGAATGTGCACAATGTTGGTACTGACTATGTTTGTAGAATCCCTCTTCTGCAGCAGCACTGAAAACCAACATACAGACTTTGAGTGGCGGTTGTCCCACATCATTTGCTTGGATATACATGGAATGATGGATCCCTGACTCGTTGTCAAGGTAACTTTATATAACACCTGTTCACTATACGATGCAACCAAGGTCAACCCAAAGTAGAGTGCCATGAAATCACAAAGAACATACATCTTTGAAGCAAAGAAATAGATGCCTGTTAGCTTAGCATGTTTAGCCTCTAAAGCAATGGGTGTTTTTAAAATCTCAATGCCATCGACAGCCCGATTTAATTACTCTGTCCATGTCGTTTCTCACACAGCATTAGTGTGATTTTATAGCACTGAAACTCTCTGATCATGATACTATCTGGACACACTCCAGGAAATTGGGAATGAAAAGGAATCTAGTTGGCTATGGTTGACAGACAGTGCTTATTACTACGTCACCGCTGACATCATTCTGTGATTTACATCATAAAAGAATGTCCTCCACAATTACAGAGAGATGTTAATGAACATAATTGACCTCACAGGGCACAGAACAGTGTATTTAAAGGCTTGGATTTAGATTCAGCATGAAATGCCATTAGCAAACAGCTTTGCTTTTGTAATGTGACTCATTTCTAATTGAAACGAGTTGTGTGGACTACTGTTATTGTGCTTTGGGTATTTTAGAAAGCTTGAAAGTCTGCCAAACTATGCATCTTCTAATCAGCGGGGGTTTTTTGGATAATGAACATATTTTAGGTTGTTTGCAAACACAGCAATGAATTCTAATAGTAAAAAAAAAAAATTTTAGTATTAGGCATTTTTATGCATGCACTCTACTTGTTTGGCAGTTTTTGAACCCAAATATTAATATTGGGATTGCAATTTGGATGCATTGCCTCTATATCTTCCTGTAAGATAAATGTATCTTGTTTATTAAACCAATTTTAGGATATTTTTGTTTTCCTCTTCTCATCAATTTGATCAGACTGCTTAAAACATCCTGTGGACGTCAAAACATGTTTACTGAGTAGATTCCTCTTATGTTAATGATTCTCTTTCCTGGTTTTTTTATGTGTCCTCTTTTGTGAGAAGGCAACAGATTGTTTTTTTTTTATATTTCATTTATTCTTTCTCTGAAAAGACCTTCAGAAGGCAAACAATCCCAAAGACATAAGTGCCAGACAGGCTTTTTTTTTTTTCTTCAAAAATTCCATTAAATGAATTACAAAGTACACTGATATAAGCCTTATTCCCCCTTGATCAAATATTTTACTGATATCATGCCAGCGAGTTCTGTTTACTTGTTTATGCTCCCCATGCCATTACAATAATCAAGCAGAATTGAATTTTATTTACATTTCTGAAATGTGTTCTTGGATCAGAGTGGTGTTTTAGGTGAGTCAGATTCAATATGCACATACTAATGAGTCAAGTCTACACCGTATATATTGAAAAACACCTCCCAAAGTGTTTCTATGCAGGTTCCTATTTCTATTATGCATAATTTATTAGTGTATGTTATTTCAAAGTAAAAAGGTTGTCTTTGCAATATTTCATGAAAATGAAATGGATTGCTCAGCACTAGGCAACATGGACAGGAAAGAAAATGTAAGCTGAAGGTTTGTTATCAACTTGTAGTGTATTGGAGTCAGTAAGATATTTTTGAAAGAAACTGTTGAAGTCAATTGGGTCCAACAACTGTTTGGTTACCCACATTCTTCAAAATATTTTCATTTGTGTTCAGCAGAAAAAATAAATTCATACAGATTTGGAACAACTTGAGGGTGAGTAAATGATGGCATAATTTTCATGTTTGGTTGAACTATCCTTTTAAGCACCAAATCAGAATATTAGAATGATTTCTAAATTATCATGCAACACTGAAGATTGGAGTAATTACATACAGAAAATTAGATAATAATTTAATTATATTAAATTAATAACTAAATTATTAAATTAAAAATATTTGTTAAATTATATATAATTTAATTATATTTTAAAGCATATTAAAGTGATAGTTCACCCAAAAATAAAAATACTTTAATGTACATTACTCACCCTCATGAACTACTTCCAAACCTGAGAGGCTTTTGTTCATGTTTGGAACACAAATGAAGATCGCTTTGATTAAATCAGAGAGCTTTCTGTCCCTCCATTGATAACTCTTTAACGCTTCAAAAAGTTCATAAAGTGATCGCAAAACTAATCCATATAAATTAAGTGGTTTAGTCCAAATTTTCTAAAGAGACTTGATCAATTTATATGATAGACTGTTTTAATTTAGGCTTTTATTCATATATAAACATTTGGTAATGCTTTAGATTACAGCCTGGAAAGTACTGTGTAATTAAGAGGAATTTACAATGTAACTTTCTGTAATTGTAGTGTACCTATAATGTACTTATATGTAAGTATAAGGAAACAATATGTAAAGTTTGGGGAATAAATGGGTAACAACCAGGAGAATTAGAAAACTATTTGTACTGTAAGTATTATAGAACTAAGGGATACTTATTCTACTATTATGATACAACAATTGAGTAGCCTGGGAAAACCCAGACAACTTCCGGCAAATTTAGATTTGCTCTGAAGGTTACAAATGAGTGTGGTTTTAACCAGGCTAACATTTGGGAACAATTTAGCGAGAACATACACTGTGTACCTTTTTGTAATAATTGTGTACCAGTACATACTGTATAGGCTTTTTGAAAATGATATACATCTCTATGCATTTTTTTTTCTTTCTTTTTATTTTATTTTATTTAATTTTTGATGGCAAAAGTGCAGATGTTTAAGTTTGGGCTAACATGTTTCAAGGCAAGAAAAGCTAAGACTATTGCATTTTTTATTTAATATACTGGGAAATATATCTGGTTTCATGTGGTTACAGGGTAAGGGGTGCTTATTATAAATAAAGGTTTCCAAGTCAGTGATATAAGATTGTTTATGCATTTTTATTTTACTTATCCTGTAACTACTTGGAACAAGAGGGTAACAAGAACCACTACATGAAACAAGAGTATCTTTCACCAATATTTAAGCAAAAGTTCCAATAGTTTTTGTTTTCAGTGCACTTTTGTAAAAAAAAAAAAAAAAACTTTATAAATGCATATGTACCCCTGTAATTTTTTAAAACGTTAAACAGTATGTACTGGTTCACCATTATTTCAAAAAGGCATAGTTCCTGCTAAATTGCTCCCAAATGTAAGATTGTTATTTCATAATAGTAGAATAAGTACCCCTTAATTCTATAATACTTACAGTATAAATATATTTTTTTTAATTCTCCTGGTTGTTACCCCTTTATTCCCCAAACTTAAAATATTGTTCCCTTACACTTATATTGTAAGTACGTTACTATAATTAAAGGTTACACTGTAAAACCAATGAGGTTTATTCTAATGTTACGCAGCACGTTTGAGCGTCCGCAGGTTGGTTACTAAAGATTTGGAGATTTGAATCCCAAAGGGAGTTATATATGGGCTATAACCATTGGACGAGACACTTAACCCCAGATTGCTCCGGAGGGACTGTCGCTGTAATTAAGTGTAGGAAGTCACGCTTGATAAAACTGTAAACTTGAGTTTTTTTGCAAGAGCATTTATTAGTCATTTGTTGTCAAGTGGTATGGTGACTGATCCTTTACTGTTTGCAAAATCTGTATTTGTGCGTAAGAGTGAAATGAAGCAGGCCTTCATACCAACTCTCTATTTTAAGGCGAGTAGAGTTTGCCACCTGTCTCTGCTCCTCCGGATGCCTTGACAGCTCGTTCCCCCCTATCATAACAGTCCACAGACTGTCTCGTCCCTGTGTCATTCACAAAAATTTCTGTTTGCTCTGAGGGCAGTGATTCCCGTCATTGGTGGGGTCTTGGTTTCTCTGTCCTTTTTCTGTTTATAAAACTACAGGATTGAAGGATTCAACGGCAGTTTGGATCTTATGACATGGCTGAAGCAGTGAGCCTACAGGACCAATTGGAGGAAGGTTTTGAGGATGAATTCGGAGAAATCATAAAAACTCGATCAGGTTGGAGAAATTATCATTTATTTATTTAAAGGGAAGTCTTATTTCTTGGACATGCATTCGAAGGGTTAATTAATGTTAAAATATGGCTTATTTGTTGTTTTTCAGGAACACTTTTTTGATTGTCCCCTAACAAGACATTTGACTGACTATAAGTAACTAAATGTCAACTTATTCTATACTAACCTGAACCCTAACACCTAATGTTAAACTAACAGTCTACTAATACTCTGAGAGTTAGCTGACATGTTGTTGCAAAGTTACTTATAGTTAGTAAAATGTCTGAAGTGAACCATCGTAATAAAGTGTAACCAATATATTTCTTAATAATAATTACTACGATTTGTAATTGCATTTTTAGCCACATATTAAATGCAATAAACAAATATATAAATGGACATTTACAGCAACACATTTGTCAGTGAAAATATTACGGCATCGTATTTTCATATTACTTTGTCTCTGTTCATCATTTTGTAACGCAGATCAGACATACTATGACTCATTTTGAACGGGCCTCTTTAAAGTCTAATTTCTGGCCTGTGCTCCGCCCTGAGTGAGTTCATATCTATTTTTTTTTTTCATCACTGTCATCCGGTATTCAGTAGGGATCATGAGTGATCTATAAATGCTCTCTGGTGGAAATAGGACAGGTCTTAAAGAGCTTGAAATAGTTGCAGCTGCCTGGTGTTGGGTTTCAGTGTTTGAGATTTAGCCATGTTGTTGTTGGCTTTTTTTGTTGTTTTATTGGCAAGAATCTCTCTCTCGTGTTTTCATGTGAGTGTGTTTATTATCAGCAGTGAAAGTTAGGAGAAAGTAGCAAAATGAGTCAACAGCTTGACGATCAGCCAGAGGACATAAACAGCACTGTAAACCTCTGAGAACTGAGCTTTAATAGAGGACATCTGCTATCAGGGCTAAATCTCGCTGTACACTAGTTATTTAATGGTTGTTGATACCTTTGGCTACTCTTTATTTTAAGGTGTCCTTGTTACAGTGTTATTATTATGACAAGCAATGCTTTACAACTAAGTACTGAGTAATATTGATTAATGCCATTATAATAAGGGTTAGCTGCTTGTAACTAATGCACAGGTTACTGTTATTTCTATAGTAAATAAATGTACAATGTGTAACTGGGCCACTGTAAAATAAATGTTATTTTTTATTTTTAAATTCAATTTTTATCAAGAACCAATTTTCACTGTCTGGGGTTCTTTGGTATACAAGGTCAAACCAAAATGTATTCAGATACCTTGATATCATAACTTAAATTAATTCAACTTTTTTTTGACTGTATATATAATTGTGTGTGTGTGTGTATATATATATATATATATATATATATATGTATATGTATGTATATATGTGTGTGTGTGTATATATATATATATATATATATATATATATATATATATATATATATATATAATACATATATACACTAGGGCTGTGGCATCCAAAATAAAATTTTGTGTTTACATAATATATGTGTGTGTAGTGTGTATTATTTTGTATATATAAATACACACATGCATGTAAACATTTAAGAAATATTTGCATGTATATTCTTTACATATATTTATACAAAATTAATATTATACATAAATAAAAAAATATATATATATATATATATGATATATTAACACATTTTTCTTAAATATATACATGCATATGTGTGTATTTATATATACAAAATAATTATACACACTACACACACATATATTATGTAAACACAAACTTTTATTTTGGATGTGATTAATCGTTTCCCAGCCCTAATACACACACACACACACATATATATATATATATATATATATATATATATATATATATATATATATATATATAGTATATGTATATATGTGTGTGTGTTTATGTATAATATATATATATATATATATATATATATATGTGTATGTATATACACATACACACACACACAACTACTGTATACATATATACATTATGTTTTTATTTATATATATGTACACAATACATAATGTATTGTAATGTATTGTGTATATATATACAGCGACCTGTGAAATGGGAGGTCCAACTTAATGGAGCCCAAGAAAATCTGGGCAAAACAGATTAAAACTGACCCTAAAAACCATAGGCTCAGCCTTCCTGATACCAAAAGTAAAGCTCTCAACCGCCAAGCCTGGAAAACAGTTGTACAAAACGTTGGTGAGCCAGTGGCGCCCACAGCAATGTTTTGCTCTGGGACAAATCTGAGTGACAGTGAGATTGTCCAGTTGGGGTAGATAATAATCATGTCATGAAAATTATGTCATAGTAAAAAAACAACAACAAATAGGCTTCATTTGTTGGGTCTAAAATCTAGATTTGTATTTATGAATTTAGTTTTTATTATTTGTTTTGTCCTTTGATATTGGGGTGAAAGATGTCCTGGATGCTTATTTGGAAGATTCACCCAAAAAGTTCTTCTGGCTATAAACCGATTTTTGTCCTGATTGAAACCCTTATTTATTTTTAAATATGCAAGCATTTAGCATTGCTGATGCCTTTGAGGCTCCTGGTGTTCAGTGGCATTTTTACAGTTGGGGCGAGACAGTTCGACTCCTGAGAGAATTTGAGGTTGCAACTCTATCTTCTGCTCATGGTATCCAATCTAGGGCTCTATTTTGTGTTAAATACCACTGCAGAAGGCCTGCAGGAGTGATTGACATGTTGACATCTGCCGTAGAATCTTCTGACTCAGAAGATTTAAGAAATTCTCTAAATAACTTATGCTACCGTCTCTGCTTCGCGTACTCCAGAGAGCACATTTTATCAAAGAGCATAAAATGTTTTTATGCTAGCTGTCAAAACATTGATATTTTAACCTTTGATATGTATTAAATATTACTGGGAAATTATAATAATAAAAAGCTGGGGGGTTTTCTTGTTGATGAGGGGCAGGATTTGTTGTTAGCCTTTTCTGCTTCTGCTTGTGACTGCCCAGGGATGGTCAGTTGTATACTGGTGTTTCTATTTTTGGCATTAATGGGAATATATCTATACAGTAGAAGATTTAACTCTGTATGAACAGCCACTGTAAGGCAGTGTTGAGCAAGTTCTACAGAAAACAGCATTCAGATCTCCTTAAAATCTCACTCTCTCTCTGCAATCTCAGTCACTGGAGACCTCTGATCTGATCATTTTTTTTTTCATTACATAATCATAGAAGCACACACTGATAAAACTAAAGGAGCCTGCTCAGGATGTCCAAAGCAAATGCCATTCCGTTGGCAAGTGCAAAACGCACAGCAGAGACAAGAAAGTGTAAAGGCACCAGCAAGAGATGTCAGAGGGACCTACATATGGTGCTAGAATGGATAATTAGACTTTAGAAAGCTGTGACGGCTACTGTTGGTCTTGTTCTGTGTCCAACAACTGTCTAGCGTGGGTTTTGTCGGCAACTTTGTGTGATACCCCAGTGTTATTAGATTTGGCCTTATATTATCCCTGCTATGTTATTAAATTATCAGTTTTCACGAGCTTGAAATATTATATATTATTATTACTAAGCGCCTGAGCATTTATTCAGTTTTTTTCCCAATAGAAATGCAATTCCCCTATTTAAATCTTTAATTTTTTTTTTCATTCTCCAGTAAAAACATCTCAGCTTATGTATCACCTATACACACACACACCAAACTTTCCAGTTATATACTTAGCAGTATTCTGAAGATATTTTCCAAAGGATTTGTTAATAATTCCTGGTTTTAAGGCTATGGACAGTATACCGAAAATATATGAAAAATGGTGCATAATTAATGAGATAATGCCTTATTTGCGTAATTAAACATACAAATTTCAAAAACTTGTAATACGTTTTTTTATATATACTTGTGTAAGTTACCAACTGAGGAAGTTTCATGGTGATGTCTATTATTTTCAAATTTTACCCTACACTGTAAAAAAAATATTTGGTAACAATCATTGTTATATGTTACATGTAGTTAGTATTGTAATAACTGTAAATGATGCATAATTACATGCAACTAACCCTAAACCCTAATCCTAACCCTTTTGTAAGTAAATGTAGTTTCTTAATATTACTCAGTACTTAAATGTATAATTACAGTATAACAATGACACCTTAAAATAAAGTGTAACCAAATATTGTTAGTTTAACTTAAAAAAAAAATAAGTAACCTGGTTGCCTTAAAAATTAAGTTGATTGGATGGAAAAAGTGAGTTAATACAATGAAGGATGATTTAATCATCAGAAACTCAAAATAATAAGTTATCTGAACTAAATAAATTAGTTAAGTTGATTTGACAAAAGAAAAACATGCTGTGATAAATCTTGAAAATATTTTTTTACCTATAGTGTCTCTCGCCTTAAATGTCTATTTACCATCTATAGAGTTCTTGCAAGAAAAACTTTAAAATAAGTGAACCTTTCCTCAGAAAACTGTCGTGTCTTCACACATTTATTTAGTCATTTTCAATGACATTAAAAATAAAACAGATAAAAATCAACAGATTATAATTTTTGTGCATAAAAACATCCTCACAAAGCAAAAAAAGTTATTTAACACACACAGTGAAGCACAACTAGCAAACAGTGAAATCATGCAACTTTTTATATTTAGCATGGTAAAGTAAATATCTATATACCGGTATATTTCATTATTTATAGTTTGTATGATACTGGTAATGTTTATATCTTTGAACCTCGAAATTAACTTGAGGACTCATTACCAAACAAGTAGCCTATTATTTATGAATCGGTTACTTTACTTTCTACATGCTTGAATGCCACCGTGGGTGGCATTCTGAGGAGTTCCTCAAGGGAGTCTCCAGTATCTTCTTCTCCTCACGTTACAGTGTGGAATGCACAGATAAGTTTTGGTTTAAAATACTTCTCGTCACTTTAGAAACATCGGGTGTTTACTGCACTCCATCAGGGTGTGTGTTTAAAGCCCTGGGGGCTTTTATGACATTTGCTGTTCACTCTTTTCTGCAGTTATTCATCAAATACACAAGCAAATGGTTGGCATGGGTGAAGAAAAATGACATTGAAAATGAGATCTACACCCCTGGTTGGCATTTAATAAAATTCAAATGACAACTTGCAGGCTACTTATACAGTCCCTGAATGAAAACCAGAAGCAAAGCATGTCTGTATTTATGTAGGCTATGCATAAATGTTTGTCTGTTTGTGTCAGTGTCTCAAAGACACTGGCCTGTATTTTGACTGTTTTGATTGTTCTCTGAGTCTGATTGAACTGGTGCTTCAATTTTATACTTCCACCTGCTTCTGTTGAACATTTGGCGGTGCACTATTGTGTACAAAAAATATACAACCATTTTATTTCCAACACATTGATTGCAATTGGATAAAGAACTACTGGTGAGAGAATAATATAGATATTTTTTGAGCAAGTATGATCATGTTCTGCAAGATTTTCATTTTCAGTGGCACACAATGCTCTTCCAAGAGACATAAAACAAAAGAAATGCAATTGAAAAATCCCACAGGAATGGATCTAAAGCACAGACTGTTACTTATTTCGGATTTCTCTTGCAGATGTACAGATGGCATGGTGATGTTTTGAGTCCTGTGATTTTATGTCACTTGTGCCCACCAGCTGCACAAAAACTCAACGTCAACATGAAATTGCCCATTGCAGACTGTTGTATTGACTTCATTCATTTTTAATAGACCGCAAGCATATACGAAAAGGACGTCAGTAAACAGAGGTTTAAGAGAGGTTTAAAGAGGCTTTCAGGGTTCTTTTTAATTTCAATTTATCTCCAGCAAACCAAATTGTATTTAGGCATCCCTTGTTAAAGGGTTAGTTCACCCAAGAATTTAAATTATCCCATAATTTACTCATCCTCAAGCCATCCTAGGTGTATGACTTTTTTTTTTTTTCAGACAAACACAATCAGTTATATTAAAAAGATATCATGGCAGACTCTAGTACTGTAAAAAAAATAGGGCTGTCAAAACGATTAATCGCGATTAATCGCATCCAAAATAAAAGTTTTTTTTTTTTCATAATATTTGTGGGGCCACTGTGTATAATTATTTTGTATATAAAAAACACACATGCATGTATATTAAAGAAAAAAATATTATTTATATATAAAATATTTATATTTATATATAATATAAATTATATATAAATCTATATACAGAATATACATGAAAATATTTCTTAAAGCATGTGTGTGTATTTATATATCTAAAATAATTATACACAGTGCCCCCACATATATTATGTAAACACAAACTATTTTCATAGTTACACTATTTACAAAATATTTTCATGATTTGTAATCACATTTTTCCTTTTGTCAAATTAACTTGGATAATTTATGTAGTTCAGATAACTTAATATTTTGAGTTTCTGGTGATTAAATTAATCTCCTTCATTGTATTAACTAAATTTTTCCATTTCAATGAACTTAAACTTTTAAGGCAACCAGGTTACGTATTTTTTTAAGTTAAACCAACAATATATTTTACGGGGCCCATCAACTGTTTGATTACAAACATTCCTCCAAATATCGTCTTTTGTGTTCAGCAGAAGAAAGAAATTCATAGGTTTGGAACAAACTAGAGGGTTCAGACTGATCTTTTTTGGGGAGGATGATCCCTTTAATTCTTTTTAAAAACAAAACACCCAAATGTTTTGTGATATATTTGTAATATGAGATGATGACCGTGTGTTTTATGTTTGTGTTATGCGTCCCTGACCAAAATTGCTCGTGCACCCATAGTGTTGCTATGGTTACCACGATTTCTGTTCTCGTGCGTCTATTACTGCTTGGTGACAATATGCGCCCTGAGTGACTAACTTGTGATCTAACTTTCCTGCTTACAAAAATATAAGGAGCTCAAATTGAAACGTGGTTATTATTGCCCCTCTGTAATTGGCCTACCTTCTACCATAAACAAGTTCAATAAAGTTGTATCCATGTGGAATCGATCCCCGTGGCGAACTATCGTTCCCCGTCCGTTAGATAGAGCTGTTAGTCAATCAGCCCGCATGCCAGAGCAGAGCACCGCTATACACCTGCCGGTATCAACGGATCACAGCAGGGCTACAACTGCACTCAAGTGAGGGAGTACGGCAAAATAAAGCGGCAAAGTGTCCACAGTTCCTTCTTCAAATCATCTACGGCTATAGGCATGAATGAGTCTGTTTAATAGCAAGGGAACCGGATAATCAAACTGAGCTCGGCTGTGTTTATACACAGGTAACGGATACACACCACAAACCCGACTGCCCGCGACCCTAAAAGCCATTACGGAGGAAATAGTTGCGTTTGTTATGATGTGAAAGCCTCATTTAGGTAAGACTGAATCATCATCCTGAAATACTCTTCCAGTGTGAGGTGATTGTTTGGCTGTTGACGGCTTTTATTACGACATGTCACGTAAGATTTAACCAGACTTAACAATAGATCCTCTGTCCGGGTGCGTCTTATCTATAAATGGATCTGTTGTCATGCACGGACAGTTTTGTTATAGTGTTAATAAGCGTGCACGGGTGTCTTTCATTGTTGTTTCTTGTGTATACTCTGCTGGTGAATCGTTGAACGTGCGCACTTTGTATTTAGTCGTGATTTTATAGACGAATGTGAGAGAAAGTTTGGTGGTAGTCTGCTGTTCAAGTAAACGCAGTTCAATCACATGCGCTGTTGTCATAAAGACACGCTGAGTATTTCCAGTCTCATCGAAACATTTGAGCTCGCGCTTGTAAATTGTCTGGGGGAAAATGAAGCTGGGTGGCTGTGTACGGCTAATCTGTGAATGTAGTCTTCCCTCTGATGTGTGTGCTGAGATTAGGTGGTTGAAAGCAGGTGCGTGCGTCCAGCGTCTTTGTATTTGCCCGTTAGCTTCGGCTCAAGCCCGTCACCCCATCATCCTATTTGCACAAGGGCGGATATAATCCAGCAGCAGCTGCCACCTGCCTGGAGTCACGCCTCCGATCAATGGCAAGCAATGCTTTCATTCTCCTGTCTGTCTGCTCACATTATTCTGTCTGCCAGATCGGGCTCTATAGGTTTATTTATTTAATTTTTTTTTTTTTTTTACTTTATTATGTCTTCCATTCCAATTCTCCAGTCATTTCTTTAGATGTAGTCTTTGGATTATCTTTTAATCCCCCAGCATTCATATATAAAATTAAATCTATATACACTGTAACTAATAATGTTAAATCCTAAATGCATGCATGCATATATTATTCTGGCCCTCTAATTGAATGAATTGATTTGCTTTCCAAGAGTGCTACATGGGATGTTTTAAAAGAGTTTGTTCACCCAAAAATGAAAAGTCTATAATTAATTACTTGCACTCATGTCTTTCGATCGATACCATTTAGACGTTTGTTCATCTTCAGAACACAAAGATCTTTTTTGATGAATTCTGAGAGCTTTCTTTACTCTCCATTGAAAGCTACGAAACTACCTCTTTGACGCTTCAAAAAGTCCATAAGAGATAGTAAAACTAATCCATATACACTCAGCTAAAGGATTATTAGGAGGAACACCATTCTAAAACTGTGTTTGACCCCCTTTCGCCTTCAGAAATGCCTTAATTCTAAGTGTCATTGATTCAACAAGGTGCTAAAAGCATTCTTTAGAAATGTTGGCCCATATTGATAGGATAGTATCTTGCAGTTGATGGAGATTTGTGGGATGCACATCCAGGGCACAAAGCTCCCGTTCCACCACATCCCAAAGATGCTCTATTGGGTTGAGATCTGGTGATTGTTGGGGCCATTTTAGGACAGTGAACTCTTGTCATGTTCAAGAAACCAATTTGTAATGATTCAAGCTTTGTGACATGGTGCATTATCCTGCTGGAAGTCGCCATCAGAGGATGGGTACATGTGGCCTTAAAGGGATGGACATGGTCAGAAACAATGCTTAGGTAGGCCGTGGCATTTAAATGATGCCCAATTGGTACCAAGGGGTCTAAAGTGTGCCAAGAAAACATCCCCAACACCATTACACCACCACCACCAGCCTGCACAGTGGTAACAAGGCATGATGGATCCATGTTCTCATTCTCTTTACGCCAAATTCTGACTCTACCATCTGAACGTCTCAACAGAAATCGAGACTCATCAGATTAGGCACCTTTTTTCCAGTCTTCAACTGTCCAATTTTGGTTAGCTCTTACAAATTGTAGCCTCTTTTTTTCTATTTGTAGTGGAGATGAGTGGTACCCGGTGGGGTCTTCTGCTGTTGTAGCCCATCCGCCTCAAGGTTGTGTGTGTTGTGGCTTCACAAATGCTTTGCTGCATACCTCGGTTGTAACGAGTGGTTATTTCAAAGTTGCTCTTCTATCAGCTTGAATCAGTCGGTCCATTCTCCTCTGACCTCTAGCATAAACAAGGCATTTTCGCCCACAGGACTGCCGCATACTGGATGTTTTTTCCCTTTTCACACCATTCTTTGTAAACCCTAGAAATGGTTGTGCTTGAAAATCCCAGTAACTGAGCAGATTGTGAAATTCTCAGACCGAACAACCCAGCCATGCTCAAAATTGCTTAAATCACCTTTATTTCCCATTCTGACATTCAGTTTGGAGTTCAGGAGATTGTCTTGACCAGGACCACACCCCTAAATGCATTGAAGCAACTGCCATGTGATTGGTTGATTAGATAATTGCATTGAGAAATTGAACAGCTGTTCCTAATAATCCTTTAGGTGAGTGTATAAATTGAGCAGTTTAGTACAAATTTTCTGAAGGACAACTTGGCCTTCACATGTCACTTTCACTTTCTTGAGAAAGCCTAAACACACTGCGTAACAAGAGAATGAAACTCATTGGTTCTCAAACAGAGCTTACGTTTACCACAACTGATGTGTGAGTTGATGAATGTTTGCTTGTGAATAAAAGTCTAAATTAAATCTGTTCATTATATAAATCGATCGTGTCTCTGCAGAACTTTTGGACCAAAGATGAACGAAAGTCTTATAGGTTTGGAATGACATGAGGGTGAATTTTCAATTTTGGGTGGACTATCCATTTCTTTCACACTGGTTGTTTGTGTTCACAGCGGTTCAGACCACAGTATGTGAGCATTGCGAATAGAACACTGTACTATTTGGTCGCTAGTAAGCTTGCATAATTCTATTTACCGAAGTAGTGGTTATGGATATCACTACTGCTAAAATATTAGTGTTCATGCTGCTAAAAATGAACATTGTGATTTGTATATTTGTTGCGTTAGTACATAATACATTTTATCAAATAGAGTAAGAGTGGGATTTATGCCACTGCAGCCAATCACAACAGTCTGGGCCATCTGACCAATCAGAGCATAGTCAGCTTGTGGAAAGGAGGAGTTTGGGAATCATTTCAGACTCTTTGAGAAATTTGGTGTGATGTGCAATATGTATTAATTAGAAAATTAAAGTGTTTGGATGCATGTAAATCTATTGTAGGAGACCTTCAAAACCAAATTTGAAACTTTTAAAATTGCATAGGGCACTTTAATAATAGGCTATTTTTTTTCATAAACAGTTATTGTTAATACAATTATTTAAAATTATATCATCAGTTTTCCAAATACGTAACTCCAGTTCAAAATGCAGTTGTTGACATGGATCATATGTATGTGTGTGTATATATGTATGTACAGATCCTGGTTTATATATCTCCCACTTTTCTTTGATTTTATGTGAATTTACACAATTAATTTCCTCCAGTTTTATATATTTGTCCAATTACATCTTCAAATTCATTATTTTTATTTATGTTTGTTTTGGTTTGAATGTTGCTTAAAACATTTGGGTTCACTTTATTTAAACACTCTTGCTATTATCACCTACAGAGCCAAGGCTAAATTCCTTTTCGTTTCAGAGCATTATTATCCAGCTGTTTAAGAAATGATAATTGTCACAACCAGGAAAAAACAACTATTATGGGCTTTTGATTGCACGTTATGACAGGAAGACGTCAAGCGAGGAGTTTAACACCTTTATTTGTTGACAGACGTTTGTTCGCACTCTTTTGCATAAAACTAATTCAACGAGAACGCTCTATGAAAGATGATATGTCAGGTAACTAAACATGCTCTTAAATTGGTGACATCTAAATGAACCTAAATATTCTGCCAGTATTTACTCACCCTCAAGTCTTTAGAAACCCATTTCTTTCTTCCCCCGGAACACAAAAGGAGTTATTTATAACAAAATGTCCTGCTTTCTTCCATATAATGAAAGTAAATGTTGGCCACAGCTGTTTCTAAAATAAAATTATTGTATTGCTTTAGAAGACTTGAAAAATAGCACGCCATAATTTTAATGCTGTTTTAAAGGTTCATAATCCTATTTTGTTTTGGAGGTCTCCTAAAATCAATTTATATGCATCAAAGGTAAAAAAAGCACTTACATTTTCTCATGATATACATTAATCCTCATTTCTCAGAGTCTGAAACCGGTTTGTTTGAATTCATTCTCTTCAAAACCCTTCCCCCTTTCTGAGAGCGTACTTTGCTCTGATTGGTCAAATGGCCCAGTCCTTTGTGCTTGGTTGACCATTATCTGAATTTCAGCTCTGGAAGCTTCCTCAGCGCTTGTTACACAGTGAAATGAATGATGGCTCTGTTTTTGTTTTTCCATATAAAGTCAAGCACGAGTCCTAATCCTTTGGAAATGCAAAATGGATTTGGAGCGCTGAAAACAGAGTTCGTTCACGAGCAGCTAATGAAAACCATTGGTGTTGATTATGCAAATTTGTTACGTTTCATAGGTATTTTACAGGAAGTGGGACGTAACTTGTTTCGGTAGTTCAGAATCAATTCTTTTCTTTAGGAGACAATAACTTTATTTGTTGTGCTCTTTTATCTTTAAAACTTTGCCGACCCTTTACCTTCACAAACAGCCGTATCAAACGCTGCATGATAGATGCCTTTTAAATGGGGTCATGAACTGGCTTTTTAAATTGTATTATATTGTTGTCTGAGGTCAACTCATGACGTTTGCTTGGTTTTTGCATTCAAAAACATCAACATGAATAGGTAATAGGCTATTTTCTATCCTAGTTTTGGGCCTAGCTGAAAAACGCTGGGTTTTTATGGACGTCTCGCACTGAAGACTAGGAAGTAAACGCCCACTGCTGTGAGTGGATAATAGTTTTGCAAATTATAATGAGTTTCAACTCACCCGTCGATGCTCTTGGGGGAAATTGTTTTGAAAACGTCCAATGTTGTAAAATGGCAACTGGAATGATTCGCCCATACATGTTCGACCCAGAGTCCGTGTGTTGCACAATTCCTGTTGGATCCAATATAGACGGCACAGCACCGTTCTTTACTCTTAATCGATCTGCAAATCCAGTCTTGTTTACAAAACAATCCTCAGTGAAATGAAGCGAACAGACAGACAATGTTTTACCTCATCAGCTGGAACGTCATTAAAAATAAAGTTTATCCATGCAGTCCTATTTAGATATGCGCAAATCAGTGGGCGGGGCTAAACCGGCCACATTGCGGGGGTGGTGTTTTATCCTCTTTGACGTCATAGTTCCCCACTTTGAAAAACGAGTCGTTTGCTGAGCCTGGTGTCAATAAAAGCTTTTATCGGTCTAACAAGGACGTTTTCGGTTCTGAAACTTACAGGATATTCTTATAATATGATGACCTCTTAGATGTCAAAAGCTCAAGGAAAATTTGACTTCTCAGTTCATCACCCGTTTAATTTTGGAGGGAATTAACGCATTAATGTAACGACTGAACATTTTCACTTTTTTTAGTTTTTGTTTAGCAAATGAGTCATCCGACCGACTAAAATGCTTTCTTTCAGTGCGTCAAAAATGAATTGTGTCTTAAAGTTTAGGCAGTTTGTGAATGGACACTGCGGGAAGTCGTCAACCCTGTTGCGTTTCTGAACCTGAAGAAGGCTGAAATATAATTTCCCTGTCAAATCCTGAGCTTTTAAAAGAATCTCATTTAGAGCTTTCTAGATCAATAGCAGTAATCCTGTAAGATAATGTGAAGGTTCCCTCAGCAACAAAATACTTACAATAATCAGCTTTCCCTTTGTGTGGTGCTGCTGTATTCTGTGCATTTTGTCAAGGGGTTGACAGTATAATTGAAGCGGATTGTGTTAATCAAGTAAAAGAATGACTTTTGCCGTTATGGTACGTTAAGAGATATCTGATTTGCTGCAGAAATTATTGATCTGTGATAAGAATAGTTCTTGATTGCTGCTGTTAAGATGACTTATACTGCCAAGAACTCAAATTAGCCTTGGTTAATGGCAGTGCTTTCAAGAACCTAAGTTTGTGGTCTAACTTATGCTTTTATATAGTTATAATAGTGTGTGTGTGGTGGGTGGGTTTGTGTGCTATTTTTAGTGGCAGATTAGATTATAAAATGTTGTTTTAATAAAAATGTATGATTCTATTTAGCAAAGTTGAATGTAAATGTGTAAAACGTATTAACATTTTATGCTTTATTTTATATTTATAGGCTTTTTTAATTTATTTGAGTTCTTTACAACTGATTTAATCTTATTCAGTGTTTGATCATTATCATTGCTTTTAGTCTTCTGTCATATTACAGCAAAACCTTGCGTGTGTGTGTGTGTGTGTGTTATTGCGATTATAAGCATGACATGGTGCAGTCAGGCTTGAAACGAATCTGAGCCATGCTACTGTGATTATACCTTCAGCTGAAGTGTAGTCTGACCAATGGGAACAATGAACTGAAACTACCCATTTCATGATGATTACCGCGATGGTGGGAAAAACAACTGGAAGCTTAAAATCAATTATGCATGAAAATGCTGTCATCCACCCAGGCTCTGGAAAGCTTGTGATTCACCACCTAGTGCTTTATAAGGAAACATCCAAACAATTCTTAATCAACCCTATCGATTCTGAAAGCTTTTGCAGATGATGTGATAATTCTCTTTCTTGCATGCACAAAATGAGATATTTAGCAGAATGTCAAAGCTGCGCTTTTCCAATAAAAGTAGATGCAGAACAGGGACCGCCTTGGCTAGATAATTCCTTTTGTGTGCCCTATGCGAGGAAGAGGAAAAATGGCAGGATTTTCATTATGGAAGTGAACTCTAGCTTTAATATGATCTGGGCCCCTAGATAAGAATTACGCTGTTGTAATCAATCTCAAACCAAAGCAAGCCGAGAGGGTAGAGCACAGAGATCTGAATCAAAGCAATTGGAGAATATTAGAGCAGGGAACAACACACGCTTTTAATGTGATACGAAAGCTAAGTGTTCTTTGTACTGATTGATTTTTAATGTTCCCAACACCCAACATTTTCTTCTCTTTCTTTACAAATGCAAGTGACTTTCTGGCATTTTATGAATGTTTTTATTCGTAGGCAACCCCACAAAGACTTTTTGTCAATCTATCCCGATATTGTCAATTGCTTGTTTGAAATTTCATATCGCCGATGTGTGTATTAAATGTTTTAGAAGTGAATAGGGATAATAGAGGAATTACTAAGCAGGTTCTTTGGCTTTTCTTCTCAATCTTTCACTTTACTCAGTCATTGTGTTTGTAAGGGTTGCCCGATCTACACCCTCAGTCTCTCAGAACTAATCTTCTTTTGAATGCCAGCTGGCCATTGATCTGTATATACCCTCGAACCTATATCTCAGGTCTTTCGGGGGCTTTTTTTCCTCCGTCTCTTTGTGTTTAACCTTCCTCATTTCAAATGCCACAACAAAGTGAATATTGCTTATTGACCACAGAGGGCTTTTTTGTATTCTTATGAAGATCTATGCTGTTAGTTGTACAGCTTTACATTTCGCTTTAAATTAGTAAGATTTGTGTGAATTGAAGCTTTTTTGTGTGCTAACTTGTAAGAAATTAAATTGTAAGAGTTGAACCGTAACTGGACTGTATTGACAGTGATCTCTCTCGTTTTCAGATGAAAGAGAAGATGTTCAAAAGAAAACCTTCACGAAATGGATAAACTCACAGTTTGCTAAGGTAATGTGACTTGAGTCTTGTTTTTATCATGTGTTGAAATAACACTGAATCACCTTTAACGCCAAGTAAAAATGCTTCTGTCAATTGTTTTTAACTAACCGATTTTACATGATCTTTATATTGTGATTTTCTGAGAAGTCTTCATTGTTTTCTGTTGTTGCAGTCTGGAAAAGCGTGTTATACTGTAGCTGTATAAACTGAAATGCTGCTATTCATCCACCTACTATGTGGTGGGTGGGTGGATGAGGAGACATACGGTTGACAAGCTTGATATCAAGGTTAAAAGTTAAGATTCACACTTGCTCATAGTCTTGATCTTAAGGTTAAATATTAAGATTCACACGCGCATAAAGTCTTGTCACTAACCTTCATCTGTCAGGATGTGAGTGTGAATGCTTTAGAATATTTTGTTTGACGTTTCACGCTTCCAGAAAGGCATTTCAAAACAGAGTTTTTGCATTCTCTTTGTAACTCTGTTAGCATCGTTTTACAGTATGTTAACAGAGGAAGGACATCAGTTCTTTGTCCTTCAAACTAAGAGAGAAGTGTTTGCTTTAAGGCAGAGCTGTGTTTTTCCACTCAAATAACCAAAACTAAAGGTCTTATCTTGTCATTCTCCTTTATTTTGGATAATATACGCTCACATACTCCACATTAAATACTTTTAGATAAATGTGAACATATCTGCTTTTTACTGTATATTTGTCTTATTCAATGCCAATGTGAATGCTAAGCGGACCAGGACTAAATTTTTTATTTTTTTTTGGACCGGACCTAACAAACTAACTATAAGCACATCCTAAAGGCTTAAATACATGTTCCCAAAGACCCTTAGCCTTCATTTTCTACACTTTCTGTTTATTCTCTAGACGAGACGACCCCCTGTTGATGACCTCTTTACCGATCTGTGTGATGGCCGACGTCTTCTTGAACTCCTGGAGGTTCTGGTTGGCCATGAACTAGTAAGTCCAAGATACATTCTCTTTACAGGAATAGTTCACGCCAAAAAACACTTTTCTGTCATAATTTACTCATGAATATGAAAGGAGAATTTTTGAGGATCATCATGGTAGTTCTCTTTCCCATGCAATTGCAATGAATGGGCAATGTAGCATTGACTAAAAGATCATTTACCTAATTTTTGTGTAATAAAGAACATTTTGGGGATAATTGAAGTCGGCATGACACATAAGCTGTGATGGTCTTTTTTTCCCTATTGCGACGTACTATATCCGAGTGAAACCGCTTCTTGAACAAGAAAAAATGTAGGGCGGGACTTGATTTTGTCTGTCAGGAATTGATTGGATTGGTGTGGTGTGGTTTGCTATAGAGGCAATGCATTGACGTCACTTTCCCGCCGGAACAACCCCCCTCAGGCTGATTGAGTGGCAAAAGATCTGCTGCGTGACTGGATTTAATAGGGGAAACTGTGAAAATGCGACTAAAACGAACGATTTTATCAATTTAAACTAAATAATGGACTCAATATAGTGTTCCTTACAACTCACTAAAGATCCAGTGATTAATGGATATTGACATGCAGCCATGAATCATGTTGCCTGACATTTATGTTTGCCTGATTTTGACACTGGGGAAATAAAAGCAATACAGACCTAAACATAAAGCAAATTTGCCTGTGAAAACTTTATATAAATACAATATAGGTAGGTCTAAATACGGATGATCACTTATATCAGTGTTTTATATATATATATATAGCCTATATATATATATCATATCATCCAGCCCTAAAACTTTATAGTTTTTTTTTATTAAAAACATCCAATAATGCAGAATATGCAATGATAAATATTTAATTGATGAGTTGTTAATATATATAACAATAGAAAATATATGGGTATGGTTTCACACCTAAATTCAGCAATTCAGTTTTTTCTGTGAATTGTAGAGATCCATTTGCTCCTCTATCTATAGAAGTCTGTAAAATACACCTCAGATTTTTTTTGTCAAATCTTGTTGTACAGTCAATCACAAAGCTCTTTCCCTCTTTATATGTGTTTTTTTTTTTTTTTTTTTTTTTTTCCGTGGAATTTGGTGGTATGCTGAAAACATAAAGTCAGATGAAATTTGGTCCGACGAAAAGAGGTAGTCTCAGTCCGGATCAAACAGAACAAAGGTTTGGTTCGTTTCTGGTGTGAAAGCATTTCTGTATGGTTTCGGACTTTCAGACCTTTTACGGGAAGTTCTGGTGGTTCTCAAAAAGCCGGAAAAAAAAACAGAAGGTGGCAGGATAAATGAGCCGTGGTAGCACATGGGGAGATGAGGAGATGAGTTTTTTAATTGAAGTATGGTCTGATGACATAATGAGAAGTCAAATTGCAATCTTCTCCTTTCCTGCCGACGACGATAAAATGTTCGCACGACGAGGACGTTCATTTGGCGAATTTGAACTAGCCTTGTGTATAGTTGGTGCTGCAGGTAATTATGGCATAAAAATAACAACAGTTGCAACGATATGTTGAAATACGCTGACGTCAGACGCACGACCATTTACTAAACCAATCAATGTCAAGATAGATGACGACAGGATGTCAGTATGTCACGTAAAGTTCTTATTGCAGTGTGAAACCAAACCAAAACTATCTGAAAGTATAAAATGTATCAAAACATGATTAAACATGCACTTAGAAACAACTTTTATAGGACAGTTCGTTTCACGTTTTGGTGTTAATTTGAAATATGTTATTTAATTGTGAGTTCAGCTAGTGTTTTTTGAGATTTCAGGATTTATAAATATCCTAGATATTCCTTGAAAGGGACTTTGCTTTAAGAACACATTTTTTGTAGGTTGTGTGTGTATGTGTTATATACAATTACCGTGACATTGACTGTTCTGGGCATAACGACCACCCCTTCATCAGGGAGAAAATGATGACAGAACTTTCATATTTGGGTGAGCTGTCCCTTTAATTGTCTCTACTGGGTTATATTCTGAGACACGTTTCATTGGTTCTATTTTTATCAAAGAAAAATTCTCCTGGTTTCAAAGCGTTTGGACAAGGATGAGTGCGTAACTGGTTGAATTCATTTGCAATGGATGCTCTAAGTTCAGTTCTGATATATTCCCCATTTGCAGGTTAAAGAACGTGGTTTCACTCGAGTGCACTCCCTCAACAATGTTAACAGGGCCCTGCAGATCCTTCAGAAGAACAATGTGAGTTAATTGGTTCAACTGGCTGTTATACCATTCACAGCTCTTGGAATTGTTTCGCTTGAGCTTTTTCAATAAATGCGAGACCAAATTATGCAGAAGCAAAATTTACAGTTGCATAAGTTAATGGCAATTATCCATTTCTCTGATACAAATGCTGCTTTGCTCGATAAAACGTGGTGAAACATCCAGGCAGCTTGAAAATGGGTTTGAAGAACCAAATAAAAGCCAAGATTGCAAATTATAAGGTCTGGTTGAAGTATTTTCCAGCAAATATCAAACTGTTGATATCTAAAACTATCTCTATCTTGTTTAAAATCGACATAAAATCAAAAGTGACCCTGTTTACTTTCTTAATACATGTTCCTGGTGAAATTATGTGCAGTCTTGAATTCATATTTCTCCATTTCTAGGTTGATCTTGTGAACATCGGAGGAGCTGACATTGTAGATGGGAATCATAAACTGACCCTGGGACTCATCTGGAGCATCATTCTCCACTGGCAGGTATGAGAGTTCAATACACTGAAATCAGACCCACAATCTTTCTGGTTAGCCTTCAAGGGCAGTAGCAAGGGTCTTTATCATCCGTTATGTTGGTCTATCAAAGATTTTATATGTAGCACATTTGCAGTGAACTGTCATGTGGCTTATCTATACAGGAACTCGTTTCCTCTGTGTTTTTTCTGTTCATCTGATAAGGTGGCACTACTGTGGTTTATGTTCAGAGCTATTGATGTCCTCTTCCCTTGGCTTATGTTGGCAGTGTGGGTATTGCAATAACGGCCTTTAAGACTCATTAACGTTTCAGCATTGATATTGATTTAAATGGCAGTTTCACGCTACAGGGATAAAATTACAGTGCTAAATGATTACAATATATATATATTATGGTGTTGATTGATTACCATGTTCATGTACCTTCAAATTTACATCAGATTACCATGGTGTAATAATAGTACATCTCCAAAAACATGCTAATCTTAGATATACAAGACTGTTCAAAATGTTGCAGCCATTAAGATTTTTTTGTTGTTGCAAGGATGTATTACATTGATCAAAAGTGACAGTAAAGTAGTAAAGAATAGGGCGGTTAATCGCGATTAATCCCATCCAAAATAAAAGTTTGTGTTTACATAATATATGTGGGTGCACTGTGTATTTAATATAATTATTTTATATATAGAAATACACACACATGCTTGTATATATTTAAGAAATATTTTCATGTATATACTGTATGTATATTTATATATAATTTATAATATATATAAAAATAAATATCTTATATATAAATAATATTTTTTTTCTTAAATATACATGCATGTGTGTGTATTTATATATATTCAAAATAATTATACACGGTGCACCCACATATATTATATTATGTAAACACAAACTTTTATTTTGGATGCGATTAATCGTTTGACAGCCCTAGTAAAAAATCATTTATTTTCCACATTGATAATAATAAGAAATGTTTCATCCAATCAGCATGTTAGCATGATTTCTGAGGGATCATGTGATGTGACACTGTAAAATTCAGCTTTGCCATCACAGGAATAAATTACATTTGAAAAAATAGTGGAAAGTAGAAAAAGTTTATTTTAAAATTGACGAAATTTACCATTTCATAATATTACTGTTTTGACTATTTTTGATCAAGTAAATTCCGCCTTGCTGAGCGAGAGACTTTTAAAAATCGTACAGACCACAAACTTTTAAATCGTAGTTTATACCATGGTATTTTTACTCCTTGCCATTTCAAATAATCACATGATATTACCGTGGGACACATCCAACCATGATATAACAATCATTCTTTGATATGTATTAAAGGGATACTCCACTTTTTTTGGAAATAGGCTCATTTTACCACTCCCCCAGAGTTAAGCAGTTGAGTTTTACTGTTTTCGAATGTATTCAGCCGATTTTTTAATATTTAGAAGAATATCAGTAACCAGACAGTTTCTGGTCTCATTGACTTCCATAGTAGGAAAAAAATATATACAATGGAAGTCAATGAGACCAGAAACTGTCTGGTTACTGATATTCTTCTAAATATTAAAAAATCGGCTGAATACATTCGAAAACGGTGAAACCCAACTGTTTATCTCTGGGGGAGTGGTAAAATGAACCTATTTCCATAAGATACTGACTGATATATACCATATTCATACCATCTGCTACTGTTAGGTGTTTGGAAATGTAATGAAATGTTATTACCAAGGTACAGTACATGTCCAAAGTCCATGGTTTTACTAAACATCACCATGTTGCCATGTCCACAAATACCATATTTTTTTCAGTGTTATCACATCCGGTTAAAATTGTAATCATAAGGTCTGTTTCTAAATATCAGCTTTATCATATCATGTTTGCTATATTTGTCACTGCTCTGATAAATATGTGTACACACTCTCCTTTTACCGCTCAGGTTAAGGATGTGATGAAAGATGTCATGGCAGACTTACAGCAGACCAACAGTGAAAAGATTCTGTTAAGTTGGGTCAGGCAGTCCACTAAAAACTACAGAGACATCGACGTGGTCAACTTCTCCAGCAGCTGGACGGATGGCTTTGCCTTCAATGCTCTCATCCACAGCCACAGGTGCTGTTATATTTTAAAAATCACAGAAATCGCTGCTTTCATGTCTAATGAAAATGAAAATTAATGTTTTATATTCATTGGTCATGAACTGCATGGTTGAATACTAGCTTGGCCTGAAGCCATTTTTGAAGCTTATTGTTTTTCTATTTTTCCGTGTAGTTCATTTGGGTAATGAGCCAGCTGTTTTGATCTGCTTCAAGCTATTTCAAGCATGTGCACAGAAAAGTAAGTTATTAACTATCGTTTTGTCAGGCCGGAGCTGTTTAACTGGAGTGTGGTGGAGCAACAGGATAATGCCATTGAGAGACTGGATCACGCCTTCAACGTTGCGGAGAAGAGTTTGGGCATCGACCGACTGCTGGACCCTGAGGGTATGACCTCCTCCTTTCTTCTTCTTGTTCACATTAGCCTTTGAAGTTGTTCTGAGTAATACAGACAGGGCTTTTTTTTTAGATGAGAGGAAATGTCTTGTTACATCAACATCTAAAACAGAATTTCATCACATAATTTATGCCATGGGGGTTTAACTCATACTGGAGGTTGTATCACTTATATCTTGTTCTCTTTTAAAGGAGTAGTTCACTTTAAAAAAATAAAAACTTTTGCTGATAATTTACTCACCCCCATGTCATCCAAGATGTCCATGTCTGTCTGTCTTCAGTCGAAAAGAAATTAAAGTTTTTGATGAAAACATTCCAGGATTTTTCTTCATATAATGGACTTCAATGGGAACCAAACGGTTCAAGGTCCAAAAGACAGTTTCAGTGCAAACTGCAAACTGTTCAAAGGACTTTAAACGATTACAGACCATGAATAATGGACTTATCAAGCGAAACAATCGCTCATTCAAAAAAAAAATAACAAAGTTTAAGTTTTATAAGCTCAAATGGTCGCCTTGCTCTGTTCTGTGATGCGCGATCGTGACTCTCCTGTTCGAACTCATTTATAAAAATGAATTAATCTTTTTCCAAATCAATTTGTTCATTTTGTTTGTTGAATCAACCAAATGAAATGAAAAAAGATTTGTTCATTTTGATGAACGAGTTCGAACAGGAGAGTAACGAACGCGCATCAAGAACAGAGCAAGGCGACCATATAAACTTAGACTTTGTCTTAAACTTTGTTATTTTTTTAAATGAGCGATCGTTTCGCTTGATACAATCCTTATTCATCGTCTGGAATCGTTTAAACCAAAGCCCTTTGAACAGTTTGCACTGAAAGTGTCTTTTGGACCTTGAACCGTTTGGTTCCCATTGAGGTCCATTATATGGAGAAAAATGCTGGAATGTTTTCATCAAAAACCTTAATTTCTTTTCGACTGAAGAAAGAAAGACATGGACATCTTGGATGACATGGGGGTGAGTAAATTATGAGCAAACATTTTTTTAAAAGTGAACTACTCCTTTAACACATACTGTATATTAGGTCTCTGCCACCATTTTTCCTTTGCTTTGGAAGTTTGGATATGTATGATGTTTTTTTTCATGTGGTATGTGTATGTAATTAAATTATACAACTACATGTACACATTTTCACAGTTTAGTTTCAGTAAGTTGTTGTTTTCAAGAAATATTTTTAGTCAGAAAAAAACATAAATTTAAAAAAAAAAAAAAAATAAGCAGCACAACTGTTTTCAACATTGATACTAAAAAGAAATGTTTCTTGTGCAGCAAATCAGAATATTAGAATGATTTCTGAAGGATCATGTGATGCCGATGGCTGAAAATTCAGCTTTGCCATCACAGGAATAAGTTACATTTTAAATTAAAAAGAAAAGAAGTCATTTAAAATGGTT
Organism: Cyprinella venusta; assembly: GCA_038021265.1. NCBI lineage: Eukaryota > Metazoa > Chordata > Actinopteri > Cypriniformes > Leuciscidae > Cyprinella > Cyprinella venusta. The sequence goes on from CM075866.1 coordinate 34,958,717, forward strand.
CTTATTGTTTTACTGTACATTTGATTACATAAATGCAACTTTGGTGAGGCTAAGAGACTTTACATGAACATTTAAAAAATCATATCAACCCAAAACTTAAAAAAAAAACTATATATACAATTTATTTACACACATTCTTTTAATTGGAAAGTAAATGTTTGCACAGGTCTGCATCTTCTCACATTTATCTGTCTCCTCGAGGCGTTTTTTTCCTAAGTAATTTGCATGGGAAACTTAAATTTCTTTTCTCCTTCACAGATGTTGCTACAACTCATCCTGATAAGAAATCCATCATTATGTATGTCACCTCCCTGTTCCAAGTGCTGCCTCATGGCGTGAGTATGGAGGCTATAAAAGAGGTGGAGACCCTCCCTCGAGCTACAGTAACCAAGGAGGAGCACATTCTCTTTCAGACCCAACAGCGTTACTCCCAGCAGGTCAGAGGAACACACACTCATAAACACACAGTTTACAATGAACGGTGTGTTGTAATCATAATGCATGGACCCATTATCTCTGGCGCCACATACGTCTAATATGAAAGCATTAGACTCTGGTTTCAAAAAGGTTTTTAGACGTTCTCAGGATGTAGAATGCACATTTAGCTTGTCAACATACTTTGCCAGCTGACATTGAATTACGTTTTGCAATTTGTGATCTAATTTTGCCGCTCTGCATTCCAACGTCCTCATCGTCCTTCTCACTGCCATATCCAGCTCATCGCTCCATCACTCAGCCATCCTCTGTTTCCATCCATCTCTGTGGCTTTTGTTTTGCTTTTTTCAGTCGTTCTTGTCTTCTGTACGTCTCTTAGATCACAGTCAGTGTGGCTCAGAGTCATGTTCGCAGCCCGTCTCCCTCATATAAGCCTCGATTCAAAAGCTATGCCTTCACTCAAGCTGCCTACGTCAAGACGCCTGAACAGCAGAGGAAGTTTCTCACCGCACAGGTTGGTTTCTGTTGCCTGCTGTCTCCTCCTTGTTGCCGGGCATTGCAGCTGTGTCTACATCAACCTCCGACTGATATCAGTGGTGTCGCACTTCACTTCCTAAAGCTTGTCCTAAGTTATTGATTGAATTTATGATTTTTGCCTTCCAGCCAATAAAACTGGCAAAAAATTCCATAGATTTGCAATGAGGAAGGGACCTGAGGGAGAGTCTTGTTGGTGGGCTCTTTTAACTAAGGAACAGGCCAAACTCAATGGCATAGCATTATGAACACCACTGTAAAAATCTAGTTTATCATGCAGTATTAAAAAATTGTATGTGTGAATTTGTGTGTTCCTGAGACTACAAACGGAATCTCTGTTTGACTAACTTCATGTTTCAACTCCCTGCTTTCAGATTTATCATAAATAATTGAACATGCACATGTATTTTAAGCTCCGTTAAAGAGGGGTAGAGGTGGGGTCACATTTGAGCATTTAAAATTTAATTTTACTTGAAAGTAACGCAATGCTTACTTTAAGTAACTAGTTACTTTTAAAATTTGTAACTAATTTAGTTACTTTTTGGAAGAAGTAACTTGTAACTGTAACTAATTGTTAAAAGTAACTTGCACAACACTGCATTTTGAATATGGAATTCTTATGAATTTCATTGGAAAATGTGAGTCATTCTTGTCTGTGCAAAAACAGTGTTATTCAGTGTTGTTAAGTGTTGTTATTGTTAACTAAAAGTCTAAAAAATAATTTTTGGTATTTGTAATACATTTGAAATAAAATATAAGTATTACATCGTAATACTTAATTAATGGCATGGAACAACGGAACAATGGAACAACGTAATTACGAAATTAATGGCATATTATGATGATTTTAAGAGAAATGCCTGAAAAATCATTAATCAAGTCACTAGTTTATCACTATTTATCATTATTATTTCGAACAGTGGGTGGCGCTGTGAAGAAATTGATGTGGTATGGTCACGGTTAGGTGACAATGACACGCAAGCTTGATGTCGGAAATGCCAAAGCATTGCATAGATACGGCCTGAGAGTTTTGTCATCATGTGATTAACTTTGTTGATGCAGTATACGAAAGCAGTTTTGTCTATAGACATAAAATCCATACATTTTTGCTGGCATTGTCTGATGATGATCGGACTCGAATTGTATAAAAATCTGACAAACTGTCGAGGAAGAGTTGAAAAAAAGTAATTTTTGAAAGAAAATAAAAATTACGAACAGGAATTGCGTCTGACTATGGAAAATATTGGTATCTATGTTCTCGGCATGACCCAATAAATCTTTACAATAGGCTAATTTAATCTAAAGTTATTAGCATTTTTGGAAAATTCATTATTACTTTGGACCACAAGGTGGCGCTGTCTTGACTTTGAGTACCTTCAGGGCATCTTGCCAGTGACCGTTTCGTAACGATTTGCCAATGAGTTCGGCTAAACCATTCAAAAGTGTACAAGCTTACGTTTTTAATATCTCTTGACCACTAGGTGGCAGGAAAAATTCAAAATGGCGGGAAATTTTTCATGATGGAAAATGATGTAGGGATCAAATCATCAAGAAATTGCCAAGGAATCATTGGACATATATATATATATATAAAAACTCTGGTGCAAAACTCTCGGGTATTATGGATGGCTTCCAAGGCATTGCTATGTGGTTGCTAATATCTTCTTTAGTATATCGCTGTGGTGTTCTGGGTAGTTGCTAGGTAGTTAGTCACCCCAAAGATATTTTGGTCACCAAGATATGACTTAAGTCTTTCAGTCTATGAGTCTGCCAGTCTGTTTCATGGTCCATTAGGTGAAAACTGTGGGTTAAACATTGTTTAGAAAAGTAATAGCACACCTCTTCTCAACAAGCTGTGTGATTTGGGGTTTTTTTTATCCAAAGCGCAAATTGTGGGAAATTACGCACCAAAACTGAATACTTATGTTTAGGAATTTGTTTGAATATGAGCAACACCACAAGCACCCCTAAAAAAACCCAAGTTCTAACTCATTACTCAACACCATGAGCCTCCTCACAATCTTCAAATTCAATCTGAAACCAGCTTATCAGGCAGCTAGTGCATTTCATTCGAATACATACCAGGGCAGAGGGTATTTCCCAAAGCAGGAAAAGAAAATTAGAAGGCTAACTTTAAAGACCCAGCTTTTGGGGATGACACAGCCAGAAGTACTCTAGGGGCTTTAGCTACAAGCGTGTACTGTGTACCCATGATTAGCCAACCACTCCTCCAGCCTCACTGCCAATACGCTCTTTAGGCAAGTCTTGATATAAAGACGAAAAACTCAATATCTTTATTATTTTTAAATCCATTCCATCATCTAACCCATTTGTCTCCCGTCTATCTGCCTGCAGTCTCCAGACAAGGCAGATGAACTGCGACCGTCTCCCAGTCCCCTGCCACAGGGGCTAAATGAGTTGGAAAGCTACCAGAGTGCCCTGGAGGAGGTCCTGACCTGGCTGCTCTCCGCGGAGGACGGCTTGCAAGCACAGCCACCCATCTCCTCTTTTGTCGAAGAAGTCAAAGAGCAGTTTCACACCCATGAGGTAATTCACAGGCTTTTTTTTTTTTTTTTAACTTTTGAGGTGAAAGTAGACAAGCATGTTGATGATTCTGCCGACCTCAGGTGAGATTTTTCACGGCTGGTGATGTATTGTTTGAGAAATTTAGCATAAACTTTCAATGTAAAAAAATGGTACACTTTGATGAGTGTACTTAAATATCTACTCTCTAAAAAATGCTGGGTTGTTTTAACCCAATTTTGGGTCAAATATGGACAAATTCAAACATTGGGTTAAAAATGTCATTTAAAAATGTAACCCAATGGCTGGGTTTGTCCATATTTGACCCAAAATCGGGTTAATACAGCTCAGCATTTTTTTAGAGTGTAATGGGATTTAGGTTGAAATGTCAATGTTGAACATTAATTAAAGCTTTAAATTTGATCAAAATGTCATTACTATACTTCCAGTGAAATAACCAACGCTATCTCATGACCAATTCGTACAAATTCATACGAGTGATTAAAAAGTGGCAAATTTGTCAAAACGCACGTGATGGGGTGGGGTCATGGGTAGGTCATTTGTACGAATTCATATGAATTGGGCAACTCGTAAAAAACGTACGAATTCCCGACAGATCTGTTTGAAATAAAATATTTTTCCAATAATTTAGTCCACTTAAACTGCACCCTTAATTCAAATCAACCAAGTCCCTGTCCTATATTTTTTTTTTTTTTTGGGAATCCATTTACCTCGGATGTTCACCAATATGGAAGATGTCGCTGCTTTTGTTACATTGTGATTTAAATGTTCTTAATGCTGCCCTTTTGGGTTGGTTTACACAGAATGCGTTTTTTGCTATTAAAACTGCAAGACGCAGGTTGGTGGAACGGAAAAAAACGCAAGGTCTAGAGATGTCGTTGTTAAAAGTTAACTTATAACTTGAGCGCCACGTTTTTAACATGCCGTGTGATGCGCGAGACACGCTGCAAAAGACTGGAATAGAAAAACACGTTCTGTTTGAACAGCCGCTTACAATGTTGAAAGGATCATTTTGAAAGATATGGGCACATGGACATAAACACAATGGTGGGAAACTGTTTGGGCTCTCTGAAGGCTTCCAAATCTCCAAGTGTAATTTAAAAGGTTGATGAACTGATAAATCAAATCAACGCAGAAGAAAAAGATCAATGCCTACTTAACACAGCCATTAGCCCCGCCCACCGATTTGCGCAATACACGCATAGCTAAATAATATTGGCCTACTTCGTGATGACAAACCGATCGAGCTACCGAGCAATAAGATACATTAGAAGTAGCATAATACGCTATCACAGGCTGAAGTATCCATTGTATTTGAGGTGTTGTGGGTTCATTGTCCTGCGATTCATGTGCGAACATGTATGGGTGAATCATTCCAGTTGCCATTTTACAACATTGGAAGTTTTCAAAACAATTTCCCCCACGTGCATCGACGAGTGAGTTGAAACTTATTATAATATGTAGAACTATTATCCACTCACAGCAGTGGGCGTTTACTTCCAAGTCTTCAATGCGAGACTCTAAAAACTGAGCGTTTTTCAGCTAGGCTCAAAACTAGGGTAGAAAATAGCCTATTACCTATTCATTTTGATGTTTTTGAATATAAAAACCAAGCAAACGTCATAAGTTGACCTCAGACAACAATATAAAAAGCCAGTTTAAAGCCAGAAATCATAGCGGACGTTATTGCTGCACTAGCTATAGTTGGTGGTAAATTGATATCGGTCAGCATTCAAATAATTGTAAATGTTGACGCTACAAAGTTTAGGGTTTTAGTGTTTACCATTTTGTGCTCTTGACACAAAGTATCACATAACTGTTTCCATTGACCTAGTAAATAGATAAAGTAGTTTTGTTGCTGCATTAAAAAAAGGTTCAACTATTATTGGTAGGAGAATAAGAGAAGCAAACCACTTGAATCCACATGTCTCAATTATGATGTCAAAGCGTATAAGTAGGACCTTTCCGGAAGGACAAGTGTATATTATGTTATTCTACTAGTTCAGAGCAAACAATTGGAGGACTGCACACTTTAAAAAGACAATGTTGTCATGCCCCAAGTCTTTTTAGCATCAGCAGAGTAAAGCGATTGCCTATAGAGGTGAAGATGTTCCAGGAAAGGCTCAAGCTAGCTGTATTTTATTTGATATGATTTCATAAGCTTTTGCTGCTATTTGGCAGCTTTGGATTCCCTCATAAGCTCGGAGTCTTATGATACAACCTTTGCTCAAGATTGAAGGGCATGGAGAGAAACACAAGTCCAGACTAACCATTTACACCTCTATTGGTGTCTTTAAATGTTAAAAATTAAACATTAGTTTAGTCTAATTTAAAAAGTAAACAGCGTTTGGTAAGTTACTCTAAAAACTTTAATTACTAGCTTCTAATTTCATCTTCAACAGTGTAATTAGATTACTGCACTAATTACTGTCTCTAAAAAGTATTAAATTCCTTATTAAATATTACTTTCTAAATCCATTATCAATCTTGACCAATTGAACAATACAGGGATAGACATGAAACATATTTAAAGGGAGATGGTTAAATTAAAAACATTTTATCATTACACTTCAAGTTTTGATGTTAACAATAGATGTTTTAATATAGAATTGTTCTATACGCCATTTAATACAATTACATCAGAAGTTACTTTAATTAAATAACAGAATATTCCGTATTCCTTTACTTTTTCAAGGGAAAAGTAATTAGAGTTATTATTACTTAGTAATGCATTCCACCTTGCACAGCAAAAACACTAGTTTTGTCCAAAATATACTGTTGTTCTTCATGCATTTCTCATGTTTGCTCTAAAAACTACTTATACATTTATTTAACTTTATTTGTCTATTTTTTTTAATCTACTGGAAGTTTATATTGTCCTAGAAATACACGCAACACTTCCATGGTACGTTTGTTCCATATCTGGCATCTGGTCAATATAAGATACTTGTGTGTGACGTATAGAAATGGCTCTAAATTCAGACAGGTGATTAATTTCTTCCAACTAACTTTGAACCCAAGGGGTGAAGGATACTGTCTGAAAGTTTTAAGACTAAGATATATTATCCATGAAGTTGTGGGCTGTTATTATTATCCAGATCTGCCTATGCCCCCTGTGTTTAGAGTCTCTGAATAAATCTGATTTCTCCATTCATGACAGATGGTATTATGAGTGTTTACCCTCAGGTTCATATTCCAACATCTTTTAGAATGGTTGTCCTGGGAGTCAAAGGATCAAACTGTGCCTTGCGTGGGTGTGAATTGAAAAGTTATATGGAGACATTTAATGACTGAAAGAATGGCAGGATATAATGAGTGAAAAAAAAACTCATTGCGAGTAGGTTTCAAAGCAGACACGTAAAGAGTTTTTATTTTTTCTAGTTGACAGTGCAAAGAAACAATGAGACATTACAAGTTTTTAAAGCAATTTATTGCTTTGAGCACATTTTGGTTTGTTGACAGTTCTGCTGTGAATGTTGTTGCCTGTTTGAAGCCATTTTAAAACAATAACTTGCGTTCAACTGTATTGCAATTTTTTAAAAAGTTTTTTATTCCTGTGATGGCAAAGCTGAATTTTCAGCATCATTACTAGACATAGATGATGGAATGATTCTGATTTTGCTGCTCAAGAAACATTTCTTCTTATTTTCAATGTTGAAATCTATTTATTTTACATTTTTATTCTACAAATTTCAATTTAATATACATTATGTTGAATTTTACAATTTGCATATCAAAAATTTTGTCTGTAGTTTCATTTCTGGCAAAGCTAATGGGATCATTGCCTGTTACAGTATGTTATGCATTCACATGGTCAAACATGGACAAACCCAAATGTTGGGTTAAAAAATGTAATTAAAAAAATGTACAGTTGAAAGTGAAAGTTGAAGTTGGATTAACATTTTAAATGTAATTTTTAACCCATCATTTGGGTTTGTCCATATTTGACCCAAATTTGGGTTGAAACAACCCAGCATTTTTGTTAAATGTACTGTTGAAAGTGAAAGTTGAAGTTGGGTTAACATTTTAAATTACTTTTTTAACCCAACATTTGGGTTTGTCCATATTTGACCCAAATTTGGGTTGAAACAACCCAGCATTTTTTTTTAAATGTACTGTTGAAAGTGAAAGTTGAAGTTGGGTTAACATTTTACTTTTTTAACCCAACATTTGGGTTTGTCCATATTTGACCCAAATTTGGGTCAAATATGGACAAACCCATATGTTGGGTTAAAAATGTCATTTAAAATGTTAACAAAGTATAGAATTAAAGTACCAAATTTGGGTCAAATATGGACAAACCCAAATGTTGGGTTAAAATAACCCAGCATTTGTTTTAAATGTACCGTTGAAAGTGAAAGTTGAAGTTGGGTTAACATTTTAAATGACTTTTTTTAACCCAACATATGGGTTTGTCCATATTTGACCCAAATTTGGGTTGAAACAACCCAGCATTTTTTTTAAATGTACTGTTGAAAGTGAAAGTTGAAGTTGGGTTAACATTTTAAATGACTTTTTTTAACCCAGCATATGGGTTTGTCCATATTTGACCCAAATTTCGGTTGAAACAACTCAGCATTTTTTTTTTAAATGTACCGTTGAAAGTGAAAGTTGAAGTTTTAATCCAACATTTGGGTTTGTCCATATTTAACCCAAATTTTTGGTTGAAACAACCCAGCATTTTTTTTTAATGTACCGTTGAAAGTGAAAGTTGAAGTTGGGTTAACATTTTAAATGACATTTTTAACCCAGCATATGGGTTTGTCCATATTTGGATTGAAACAACCCAGCATTTTTTAGAGTGCAGTATACGCCATCTTATTTTTCTTCCAATTAATGAATTACTTTAATTCTATACTTTGTCAATTAAAGATGGGAAATGTTTAAATGTAAATGTTTTACCATTGCACTCTACTTCATTGTTACATTGTCCTGTATTTGTCCAGGGCTACATGGTGGAGTTAACGTCACATCAGGGCAGCGTGGGCCGGGTTCTGAAAGCAGGAAGTGTATTATTGTCTGGAGGGCAGCTGACTGATGATGAAGAGAGGGAGGTACGGGAACAGATGAATCTGCTCAACTCTCGCTGGGAACATCTGCGTGTGGCCAGCATGGAGCGACAGAGCAGGTAGTCACATGTTTGCATGATGAGCCTTTATTTAGCCAGAAATATTTACAGAGAGACTTAAAGCTACACTGTGTAACTCTTTTAGTTTATTCTTAGCTAAAACACTTAGTTCTTTCAAAAATATATGTGCTCATTAATGTATATTTACTTCATTTAAGTAATAAAGTATCCTCGTGAGTGTATAATATGCCATTGAAAATATATACAGGTAAGGGGTTCTAATGTCGGTCGCCATGTTGCCCCTCCATCTTGAAAGTACATTAGCCAAAGAGGGACATACCCGTTAATTCAAGCTTCGCCTTTCGCGTTTACGTTTGAGTTAACACTCATGGACGAGGTCGTACCGGAATCCATCTTGGACTACATTGGCCACTGTAGGAGTTAAAACGAAATTGGAATTGAGAGGAACAGAAATTAATATTCCCTGGATGGTCATATACCCTTTCACCACTAGATGGGGGTAAAAATCACACAGTGTAGCTTTAAACCTATGCTATTCACAAATCCTTATATAACTGAGGTTTTGGAACCATTTCTAGGCTTCATGAAGTTTTGATGGGCCTGCAACACCAGCAGCTAAAGCAGCTCTCTGATTGGCTGGACACGACCGAAACTCGGATTAAAAGAATGGGAGCACAGCCTTTTGGGCCTGAACTTGATGACATAAAGCGTCAAATTGAAGAGCAAAAAGTATGTCGTGGATTTTTTTTTTTTTTTTTTGTGGTTAGTTTTAATTGCCAAAAAAACAAACAAGTAAAGACATAATTGTCCCTACAGCTCTTACAGGAAGATCTGGAGCTGGAGCAAGTGAGAGTGAACTCTCTGACTCATATGGTGGTGGTAGTAGATGAGAACAGTGGTGATGGTGCCACCGCTGCCTTGGAGGAAAAACTGCTGGTGAATGTTGTTTTATTTATATGCACAACTTGATTTCCCCAGTCTTAGGATCAATATTCTATCAAACTATGAAACACTTTCTGAAATTGTAAATACAGCCCTAAAGTATGCCTGCTTGATTGGACTCAATAACTGTGGTAAAATGTTTTGTTTTACTTTATTCAGCCTTCCATAACACCCCTATGTTGCCTACACAGATCCTTGGGGAACGCTGGGCAGCGATCTGCAAATGGACTGAAGAGCGCTGGATCCTCCTTCAAAAGATCCTACTGTGCTGGCAACATTTCTCTGAGGAGCAGGTAGTGAATCCTTCTGGAAAAGCTTTTACAATGTATTTAGCAGCTCTGAAACCTGCCTGTTAAATGACTATAATGAGAGCATGTCGGGGGAAACATAAAGGCTTTGAAGACCTCTTTTCTCAAGAGAATCAGCACGATAACATCACCAGTGCTCAAAAGAAACAGGAAAATAAGCAGTGCAGAACACATCTCACAATCTCCCTTTAATCCGCTGTCGTTGTTTCATAGCTGCTGTTTGATTCTTGGCTGACTCAAAAGGAGGATTTAGTTCAGTCTATCCAAAGAAGTGGCACAAATGACCCAAATGAAGTAGCCGCCAACCTAAGGAAGCTTGCTGTAAGTGGCCACACTCACTGAAACATTAAGGCAGCCCGATTCTGCTTGATTTCATCCATCAGGACTTGATGTTTAATCACGCATTTTGATTTTTCATTATTGAACATTATGCCACATGACATGCAAAAATCACATTATAAAGTTAAATAGGGTTTCAAATGCCATTTCCCCTTTATAAAGGGTTTGAAATCAGGCCTTTTTAATAATGCAACACAATTTCCAGCTAGCATTAAGTGGCTGACCTCTCTTAGATTATTGTTGTCTAGTTGTGTTTTTCTTTTTAAGATTCTGACTTTAAAACCCGAATGCATTTCATAACTTAAAGGAGTAGTTCACTTTTAAAAAAAAATTTGCTGATAATTCACTCACCCCAATGTCATCCAAGATGTCCACGTCTTTCTTTCTTCAGTCGAAAAGAAATTAAGGTTTTTTGGTGAAAACATTCCAGGATTTTCTCCTTATAATGGACTTCAATGGGAACCAAATGGTTCAAGGTCCAAATGAGAGTTTCAGTGCAGCTTCAAAGGGCTTTAAACAACACCAGACGATGAATAAGGGTCTTATCTAGGACCCTTTGAGTCATGACTCGAAAAAAGATTCGTTCATTTTGATGAACGAGTTCGAAGAGGAGAGTCACGAACACTCATCACAGAACAGAGCAAGGCGAGCATTTGTGCTTATAAAACTATTTATTTTTTTAAATGACCCATCGTTTCGCAAGATAAGACCCTTATTCATTGTCTGGTGTCGTTTAAAGCCCTTTGAAGCTGCACTGAAACTCTCATTTGGACCTTGAACCGTTTGGTTCCCATTGAAGTCCATTATATAAGGAAAATCCTGGAATGTTTTCATCAAAAACCTTAATTTCTTTTCGACTGAAGAAAGAATGACATGGACATCTTGGATGACATGGGGGTGAGTAAATTATCAGCAAAAGTTTTTTTCTTAAAGTGAACTACACCTTTAAAGATTGTTCGTTCCTCAGATTTTAAAAGCAGACCTGGAGTTGAAGAGGCAGACCATGGACAAGCTTTGCTCCCTCGTTCAAGATCTGCTGACCAACATTAAGAGCAAAGAGGCCGCTGGGAAACTAGAGGCGAAGCTGGAAAGGTTTGCTCAGCGCTGGGACAAATTGGTACAGTCGCTTCAGCTCACCAGCACCAAGGTGGTTATGCTAATGCCATTCCATTTACTGTCTCATCTTTTCCGCAATACGGTTCCATCTATTTCTATTTCGCTCAAAATTTGATATGGCTTCCCTGCATGTCCCTGCCATCACTCTGAATAAATAAACCGCTCTCACTGTATTCCCCCTCTCTCTTTCATGTGCACTCAAGAATTAGACTTCTGAACACTTACACACGCATGTCTTGCAACTTTTGTCCCTCTTAGTTTTCAACTATTGTCACCACATCCCAGTCGGAGCACACGCACACGACCATGGCAACTGTCACCAAGGTGACCACGCACCAGAAAAAGATGGTAAAGCATACTAAGGAGGGCATGTCTACCCCTCCACCTCAGAAGAAGCGGATTGTCGTTGATTCAGAACTGAGGAAAAGGTGAGCTTGCGGACCTTCATTTCATCACAGGTCACTAAATGTGAAGGACCCAATGGTAATAGGAGACTTAGTGAAACTTAGTAAAACTTAGTGTTTTTTCTTTCTTCTTAATCACACTGATAGTTAAAAATATTTTTATTTTGATTATCACTATTTCAAGATTTAGAAAAATAGAAGGTAATACATTTTATGTGGTTTGTGCTTAACAGACACCATGACATGCACACTTTTATCATGTGTTGATGGGTTTCCTGAGGTAGAACATATTGAAGGGCGTGTCCATTTTTTTAAAAGAGGTCATAAGGATTGAATTACATAACAACTATGAAAATTATTTGCTTCTTGCTATCTGCTGGTAAGAATTAGAGGGAGGGACATTTGAGTATTCGTTTGGATAGAAATGAGTGCAGTGCGTGTGTGTTGTACATTTACAAATCACACAATAGATGTGTGAAAGCTAATACACAACAAATATGCATGCATAAAACTGAAAATTTGATTTTGGGGAAATACATTTCAGAATAATGACAATTTATCTATCCATTCACTTGTCCCTATGTAGGGTTGTGGAATAAACATCCATTTAGTTATAATTATATTTAGTTTTATAGGACTAAATTTAAGGTTTTTTCTCCATTGGGTCATCTGATGGAGTTTTAGGACACCATCGGGTCACTTGATGGAGTTTTTTGGTTCCTTACCACTGTTGCCTTTGGCTTGCTCAGTTGGGGATATTCAAATTAAACGACCCATCATACCATTGATCTGCTCTACCAATCTTTATTGTCTTTTTTCATGAATAAACAAATACTGTGATGTTGTCTTGATTGATACTGTGAAGCAGCTTTGATACAATCTGTATTGTGAAAAGCGCTATATAAATATATTTGTCTTGACTTGAAGGTTAAAGAATAGCTGGTTAAAGTCAAACTGACAAACACATCATTCTGTACAAGTTTGTTGTCATAAAACCATGTGTAAAAATCCACTTTTTTTGCATGATACAAACACTTAGTATCTATCTGTGTATCTATCTAAATAAGATATTGCATGAAAAAAAAAGTGAAATTTAGCTTTAGGCTTTTCCATCTAAATAAGCAGGTTTACAGGCTGTAAGAGTTAAGAAATGACGCTGAAACACAGAGCCTGCATGTGGGGGGAAATGCTAATCGCTGCTAATCAATGCCAACAACATTCAAATGACTATCAAACAAACAAGAATAACTCATTTGTTTTGCTGTTCTCCCATCGATTTCCCTGCAGATTTGATGTGGACTTCACTGAAATTCACAGTTTTATGACTCGGTCAGAGGCTGTTTTGCAAAATCCAGAGTTCTCAGTTTCCCGTAAGGAGGGCAGTGTGGCAGACCTCTATGAGAAAGTGCTGGTAGGTAACATCAACACGTTCTGTAGTGATTCGCACAAGAAATTAATACTAGATGGCAAAGTGTATTATATTACATTAGAATAGTTTTGAACTTAATTGTGATTGTACGCAAAGTATTTTCTTATGAAAATAATTCTATAATTAAATATAATGGTATTAAATAACTAGTAAAATCTATAATAGGTATGTTAAACTGTCACGTCCCACAGGTGGTACGCTTGCCATTATATTTTTAGAACAATAATGTCTTAGAAAAGTCCTTAAGTAATATTGAGAAACTATATATAATTTGAAAGCTTACAATCTCTAGTTTCTATATTTGGTGACTGATTTTTCAAAATAAATTACACAGAAGCCGTAATTTATCAATTTGTAACAAGAATATTTTCATACTCTTAAAGCATGTTCAGACCTTTATTTTGAAATAGCAATGAACATGAAAAATCATGAAAAAAAGGTAGAAACATCCGTTTGTTTTCAGGCCAAGAATTCAAAAGATTGCATCCATTCAATTATTTTAGAAAAAAAGGTCTGAAAATGTTTTAAATATTAAGAAAAAAATAATCAATTCACCATTTGTGATGTGGCAGGAAGCTATAACACACATGCGTGTCCTTTGTATGTGTTTCTTAGAGGTTGAATTCATATCAAAATCTGCCAAACTTCACATACTACTTTTGAATAGGATGTCTACTTCATAAATTGTATGCAAATTGTGTAAATGATGGTTCAGATCACTCAAAACACAAATGGAAATTGAGACGCCCTTATATGGACAGTAATGGAGTCTGGTTGTGCCCTAGTGAAAAAGTTTGGTACTGCACCCTAACAAAATCTCACAGAAAGCTATTTTTTTTTGAGATATCAACCTAAAATTTGAAACACAACTTGTTCAGATTTTTTTGCCTTTGATTTTTCTGCAGTTTTAGAGTAGCCCAGGTTTTGAAAATATACATTTTATATAAAATATGAATGATTCATTTTTTTTTTTTTACATTGTACATTTCCATAAATTCAAACTTCTGTAACTTTTTTTTCTGTTTCACTTTCTTAATGTATTTCACTTGGACAGAAATCTGCCAAATGTCTTCTTTAAAACAAGACCAATTTTATGACTATATTCCAACGCGTTCTTGACTTACAACCATTTAAGTTCGAAATGTGCATGTCCATGTATATTCGAAAAAGAAGGGTGATAGTTAAGTGGTGTAATAGTTATATTTTAAAAGGTGTATAAAAATGCAATTATTAAAACACTTAAAGCAATGCTTTTTAAAATGTTTAATTGGTGTTTATTGTGTGATTCTTTCTACCATTTTTGAGGCAATCGACAGGGAAAAGCCAGAAAAGTTCAGGAAGTTGCAAGAAGCCACTCGTTCAGCCCAGGCTTTGGTGGATCAGCTCACTAACGGTAAAAGGGATTATTTTCATATGCACATTAATTCATTCGATTTTCGCCCCTTGATTTTTAATCAGTCTTGTATAATTTCAAAACTTTTGCCCTTGTTTTCCTGTAGGAAAAAAAATCATGAATATCTCCTATTTTATTTGGAAAGCATTTTGCTGCTAATTAAAGTAATAAAACCCTGCATAATGCCAGCTTTATTAATAATAGATGGAGATGTACATCAAGCTATTTTGAAAGTCTAAAGCCTTTGGCAGCTTAATTACCTCAGCAAATGCTATTTCAATATGCATGAGTCTCATTTGTCCTAATGGATCTCTTCTCTAAAGATGGTCAGAATTCGGAGGACATCGAGCAAGCGGCTCAGCAGTTACGTGCCCGATGGGTTGATTTCTGCGCTCTCCTAGCCGAAAGGCTGGCATGGTTGGCCTACCAGACCAAAGTCTTGGCTTTCTACAATCTCTTCCAGCAACTTGAGCAGGCTGTGGCGACCGCTGAGAACTGGCTCAAGGTCCAATCGCCCCCCGCGTGCGAGCCGGAGCCTCTGAGGATTCAGCTTGAGCGTTGCAGGGTAACCACCAGTGTCTGTCCTCGTGCATGGGGTCTTGTTCCTCTGTAGATTTGTCTTCCAATGTGTGTCTGTTCTGTGTCCATATACAGGGCACAGTCTGTCTTTTCCTGTGTCTGGCCAGGTAATGCCCTTTTCCCGCTGCATGTGTTCATTTGATCTCATGCAAAAAACAAAGGGAAATAAACCTGCAATGATGCAGTCATGCAGGATATTTTTTTATAATGCCAGACAAGTCAAATGACCTTCAGATTTTGCTTGATGTTTTGAGATAAAAGAGCTTGATTTACTTGGTAAACATGCTATTACTTTCAGAACTTCCTTCACAATCCTATCAGTATGTCCTTCCAAGGATTCCCAAAATGAGAAATGAGCAGATGTTTGGTTTTTACTTTATTTTTAGCCAGATCCCTGAAGTTTAGAGTGTTTTTGACACAAGAAACATAACATTATAGGTGGGGGAATATGTATGATATGAAAACTCCAGTGTTATGTTTTCACAAATAATTAAAGGGGTCATGAACTGGCTTTTTAAATTTTATTATATTGTTGTCTGAGGTCGACTTATGACGTTCGCTTGGTTTTTGCATTCAAAAACATCCAAATGAATAAGTAATAGGCTATTTTGTACCCTAGTTTTGGGCCTAGCTGAAAAACTCTCGGTTTTTATGGGCGTCTCGCACTGAACACTTGGAAGTAAACGTCCACTGCTGTGAGTGGATAACAGTTTTGCATATTATAATGAATTTCAACTCACTCGTCGGTTCACGTGGGGGAAATTGTTTTGAAAATGCCAATGTTGTAAAATGGTAACCGGAATGATTCGCCCATACATGTTCGACCCAGAGTCCGTGTGTTGCACAATTCCGGTCAGATCCAATATAGATGGCACAGCACCGTTCTTCAATCTTAATCGGTCTGCAAATCCAGTCTCGACCTGTGTCTCATTTTGTTTTATCCTCTTTTTGACGTCATAGTTCCCCACTTTGAAACTAATTTTCCCCACTAATAAACTCCTTTTATTGGACTAACAAGGACGTTTTCAGTTCTGAAACTTACAGGATATTCTTATAATATGATGACCTCTTAGATATCAAAAGCTCAAGGAAAAGCTCATCACCCATTTAAGACATGCAAACAGTTTTTTTAAAATGTGGATTTGATTTAAAGGGGCCTATTTTTAATAACTTGAATTATTTATTTATTTTTAAGTGCTTGATGTTGAACGCTTAGTTATGGGTTCTTAGTTCTGCTGACAGATCCAATAAAATTTTCCATTACGTTGTGACAGGTTAACAAAACATTTTGAAACAATTTATGTCAAAACATCAAGGAAAATCAATCTCAATCAACAATCCGTTTGTGAAATTGCCCTTTTAAAAAGGACTCTGGCTGACCAGACTGGTGAATTTTAACTGGAGTTACAGTTTTTGCAATTTTACTGTGATTTTGGTACTTGTCTAAGAGGATTTAATTGAAAAAAACGAGTGGATCTCCACTGTCTGAAGGCTGTGGACTAATTTCAGTGGCGTAGACGTGGCCTGTTAGATTAATGAATAAGATATAACAGGGAGAGAGACAAGTTGTGTGATTAAACCTGCAGAGCTTTGATAACTCAAACTTTTTTTCAAAAGTCTCTCTTTTTTCATCTGTTCTAACTTCTTACCTCTTTTATCCACGAGTATATCTATCCTTGACAGCTTTCTATACGAACATTTCTTTCTTCTGTCTCTCTACCAGATCCTAGTTTCTGTAATGTGTCTTTCAGAAGAGACATGTCTCCCTAAAGACCTTGAGTGTCCGATGATTTAATCATTTGATGTGATTAACCAATTTGTTGTTTTACTATTCCCCAGCCCAGGTTTACTCATTTAATAACACACACACACACAGGGTTTCATGTCTATGTATCTGGAAAAACTGAGAATCTTAAATGGCACAAGACATCGATAATGTGATTTATAAGATCGATTTATTTGATGTAATGTGTTTTATCAGAGCTATTATATTGGCATTTGGGATTTGTAAACCACACACCGTAAATAAGCTATATGTGCGCTTTATTAAAGGAAAGAAGGTGCAATGAACGAGTTGTGGAGAGAAAACTCAAAGCTAAAGATGAGATTTTATGAAGTTTTTTATTGAATTTGTGAAGTCTGTAAAAACATTCGCCTCACAACAAAACAATATTCTCTGCATTTGAATCAGCATAGACACTTAGAAGTTATGAGTAAAGTTATCATTTCTAAATAATCACGTTTAATCCCACTTCAGGAGACGAGGGCGGACCGGAAAAAAAAAAGATGGGGCCGTTTTCCTGCCAGGATTGCTATTATGTGACTTAGATTATAATGTTTACAAGACCAGTGCTTTATTTCATTTCACAGGACGAGATCGCTCGCCTCGCCGCTCTACAACCACAAGTGGACAAGCTGCATGATCAACTTCAGGAGCTGCGGCAGAAAGAAGAGACGCCTGTTCTCTTTGATGCTGACATCTCTGCCTTCCAAGAGCACTACCACCAAGTCCTCGAGGACCTGAGGGCCAGGGAACGACAGCTTGTTCTGGGTGAGGGATGTCTTGTGCTATGCTATTTGGGTTAACGTTGAGGGAGTTTAAAAGTGGATCACTCACATACTGTACTAAGACAGCATTTGTATATATAGGATTCAGACTGCAGTGTGGTGTGGTTTGATCACGTTAGCTTCTGAGCTGGCAGCATTTTCATAAATCTTTGAAATCAGCGAGTGTCTCTACCCTATTATGATACACAAGCATCTGAAAGTTTCATGGTCTTGTTCTAATCTTTGCATAATGTCTGGCTGAGAGCTACACGATCTAGAAAGATTCTTAAAACTTCAATCAATTCAAGACACCAGCATGTATCCACCGTATTTTTTTGTGTGCTGAAAAATTCTGCAGAATGGGCCAATTTAAAGGGGTCATGAACCGGCTTTTTAAATTTTATTATATTGTTGTCTGAGGTCAACTTATGACGTTCGCTTGGTTTTTGCCTTCAAAAACATCCAAATGAATAAGTAATAGGCTATTTTCTACCCTAGTTTTGAGCCTAGCTCAAAAACGCTTGGTTTTTATGGGCGTCTCGCATTGAAGACTTGGAAGTAAACGCCCACTGCTGTGAGTGGATAACAGTTTTGTATATTATAATGAGTTTCAATTCACTCGGTTCACGGTTCACATGGGGGAAATTGTTTTGAAAACGTCCAATGTTGTAAAATGGCAACTGGAATGATTCGCCCATACATGTTCGACCCAAAGTCCATGTGTTGCACAATTCCTGTCAGATCCAATATAGACCGCACTTCACTCGTAATCGGTCTGCAAATCCAGTCTTGTTTACAAAACAATCCTCAGTGAAATGAAGCGAACAGACGGACAATATTTTACCTCATCAGCTGGAACGTCATGAAAAATAAAGTTTATCCATGCAGTCCTATTGGAATCCAGAGGAAGCTTATTACTCAATCCGGTTTGTCATCATGAGGTAGGCGTCTATGTTATTAAGCTATGCGCGTAATGTGCAAATCGGTGGGCGGGGCTAAACCGGCTGTGTTGAAGTAGGCGTTGATCTTCTTCTGCAGGGGTGGTGTTTTATCCTCTTTGACGTCATAGTTCCCCACTTTGAAAAACGAGTCGTTTGCTGAGCCTGGTGTCACTAAAAGCTTTTATTGGACTAACATGGACTTTTTCATTTCTGAAACTTACAGGATATTCTTATAATATGATGACCTCTTAGATGTCAAAAGCTCAAGGAAAATTTGATTTCTCAGTTCATCACCCCTTTAAATAACAGAGCTGAGAGTACTTCACTATTAAAAGTAGCTGAAAGTATAATCAAACTATTTAAAGGTGTAAAATGTAAGAATTTTTATGTATTAACCACTTTTTTAATGCCAATGTGTGAACGGCTTGTAATGAAACTTAAAAAAAAAACCCGCCTTATTTGTCTATGAAAGCCTGTAGACTGATTTTTATGTGAAGAACATTTTTGCTGGGAAAGTCAAAAAGATGTTCATCTGTTCAATGACGCATGAAATGAAAGTAAATACAATGTTTAGGATAATGCTGAAAGAGCTATTCTGTACTGTAATGTCAATGCATTATGGAAAGAAAAGAGATTTTTCCAAACTATCGTCAGATATAGACTGTAGTCTCAAATAAACTTTAAAAGCAAATCATCATAATGGTGGGCAATTACCTCATCTGTTGACATGTTGCCGGTGAATGGAAAAGCTATTGCGGACATATAC
Organism: Cyprinella venusta; assembly: GCA_038021265.1. NCBI lineage: Eukaryota > Metazoa > Chordata > Actinopteri > Cypriniformes > Leuciscidae > Cyprinella > Cyprinella venusta. The sequence continues at coordinate 34,978,083 of CM075866.1, forward strand.
ATCAGATGCTTTCTTAAGCGCTGTCTTCTCACCATTGTCGTTTTTGTTGTGTGTTTATTTTGTTATTAAGAAAGCGTGCATCATATATTTTCCTACTCAACTAAACATCCATCATCAGCGTGGACAGTGTCAGGATTTCCGTTAATAGTTTATTGCTCGCTTTATAAGCAAAGAACAATGGAAAAACTTAGCATAGAGTAATATTGTGACCTTGAATCACATTCAGGCTCTTGTATATGTGAATAAGTGCGAGCTCTGAATTCTACATATACCCCCTTTAATAGTAAATTATTTGTGAGAAACAAACATGCAGACAAGGGGGCATTCGCTGAACTTGTAAATGATAGACGTGAGTTCTGTTGAAAACTGCTGGACTTTGCTGGCAAATATTTTATAGGTGACTGTGTATTTAGACTTGTTTTGTCTTCTTTTCTCTTGCTATAGTCCAGTCTAGTCTTCCACCAGCGCGTTATAAGGATGTGATGGCGGCGCTGCTGGCCTGGCTGCAGCAGTGTGAGAATAAACTAGCCATCCCGTCCACAGCAGTGACCGAGTATCCTGTCATGGAGCAGAGGCTCAAAGACGTCATGGTTTGATCATAAGATACTTGAAAAACATTTACAAATCTTCCAAACCACAAACTCTTGAACCATAGTGTATGCATGATTGCAAGTGTGATCCTGCACATCAAACTGGGATACAAGAAAGTATCTGATCCTCAAACAATTTCACACTTCACTGTTAACTGCAATCTTTAGTAGGATCATAGTAAAAACGTAAAGCCATAAACATAATTTTAGTCATAAATTCTATAAGAATATTACCTTGGCTTTTAAAAAAGCAATGGGGATAGGCAAAACATATTTAGAAAATACAAAATTGCATAAAACTTAAGACTGCCTCACTTAATACATCGTTTAAAGGAGCCGTATGTAAGATTGTGGCCAAAATTGGTACTGCAATCACTTTCAAATTACCGTAGAGTGGTGTATCCCCTCCCCCCTGACTCGAGGTTGCCAGATAGGCTGCAGGATCCAACTTTTTTTAATGCAACATGTTTGTATCTGTAGCTGTGGTAACTAGAGCAGCGCTGGCAACCCGGATGCTGCAACACTACTGACTTTTTGATCGGTAGATCAGTGGAGGGTGGCGCATCAGAACAAAACGCAACATGACATCATCAACATAAGTTGAGGTCTACAACTTCATGATTTAAATGACAATATCCTGACTTGGACTACTGTTGTCAGTGATATAAGTATTTGAAATGAACATGATTTCTTAATGTCTAGTGACATAACATGGCCATTTTATGATTAATTGAAACACATTTCTTACATACAGCTCCTTTTAATTAGACATATGTACCAAAATACAACATATACTACAGTTGGTGATGGGAACATTTCATAAGGAATGTGTGCATTTTTATTTTAATAATGAAAGATTAATTGCAGTTTTGTGTTAATATTATTGGTTTTATTTGTTAAATATTCATTGTGAATGCCTAACAATATTGGTAATGCCGAAATATTTTTGCAGGCAATTCAGGCAGCACAGAAGGAGCATCAGGGTGACGTGGATGACCTCAATAAGATGGCCGAGCAGGTGTTCCAGAAAGCGCCTCCTGAGATCTGTCAGAAGTACCGAACTGAGCTGGACAACGTGATGGTGCGCTGGCGTCGTGTGTCTGAACAGCTGGAGGAGAACATCCAGAAGCTGCAGGATCACATGACCAAATTACAGCAGTTCCAGGCACGTGCTGAAACAATATGCTGATGAGGCTTTTCCCCCGAATTACACTGGCTCTAGTTTCTCTGTGGCAGAAACACTTCACCTACACCACGCTGGGTGCTTTCCAAGTCGAATGCACTTGAATGCAAGCACCTGGAGATGTTGGCTGTGTCTCAATATCTTGTCAGCTGCCTACTCAGAGAGCTTACTAGGTTTTGACAAGTATTTTGTTTAAAGCTTGCTCTTTTTTTTCTTTCTCAGGTGACTATTCTGGGTTCAATATAAAATAAGCTCAATCGATAGCATTTGTAAATTGTAGTAATTTGTCACTTTTTTTTAAGCAAAAATCAAGGTTGCAGTGCGGCACTTACAGTTGAGGTGAATAAGGCCACTTTTCAGAGGATTTAAAAGCAAAAATGCGATACTTGTGATTTTAACACTTTCATTCATTTGTTAAAACATTTATAAATGACATTTATTTAAGGGTGTAAGGCGTTGTCATGGCAACAAAGTTGCTAAATTGGTTATACCGTAACTTTACGCAGAAAAGGTTAGTGAGCTAATTCATTTTTTTACACACATACTGTTTACACCTTTTGGCTCTAATTCTGAAATTCAGTATTTTAACATTTAAAGATTTACATGCCTTTCCTTTAGCCCAGACAGTAGAGCATATAGCGCTAGCAACACCAAGGTTATGGGTTTGAATAGACCTAATAGAATGTACAGTAAATGTGTACCTTGAATGAAAGTCTCTGCCAAATCGAGAAATGTATACCTCAAGTGTTTCCAGTTGAGCTTAACTTGTTTTGAACGCTGAATTTTCAACAAATAAACCATTAGTTTATATTCAAAATATAAAGAAATGGAGTTTGTTATATTTAATTAAAGCTACACTGTGTGATTTTTACCCCCATCTAGTGGTGAAAACTTATATGACCATCCAGTGAATATTAGTTTCTGTTCTTCTCAATTCCGATTTCGTTTTAACTCCTACGGTGGCCAATGTAGTCCAAGATTAACATGGCTTCCAGTTCGACCTCGTCCATGGGTGTTAACTGAAACGTAAACGCGAAAGGCGAAGCTTGAATTAACGGGTATGTCCCTCTTTGGCTAATATACTTCCAAGATGGAGGATCAACATGGCGACCGACATTAGAACCCCTTACCCGTATGTATTTTCAATGGCATATTATACACTCACGAGAATACTTTATTACTTGAACGAAGTAAATATACATTAATGAGCACATGAAGAGTTCAGATGCAAAAGCCTCTAAGTGCCATTTGAAATTTTCTTCTAAAATGATCATTTTTATCAAGCTTGTATATTTAAATTCAGTAATTTCACTTAAATGGCAATGAAGATTACCCATTAATTGTCATTCAAGTGAAATTACTGAACTTGAATGTGCAAGCTTGATAAAAATGATCATTTTAGAAGAAAATTTCAAATGGCATTTAGAGGCTTTTGCATCTGAACTCTTCACATATATTTTTGAAAGAACTAAGTGTTTTTAGCTAAGAATAAACTAAAAGAGTTACACAGTGTAGCTTTAAAGTTGCAACTTCAACTTAGGTGTTTATCCTTAGCAAAAATGAATTCCTATGGGTTGTGTATGATAAAAACATGCATTTTCTGATTGAGCCTCATTTTATCCTATGGTAGAATGATACGAAGACTCTGCAGAAGTGGATGGCTGAGGTCGATGTTTTCCTGAATGAGGAATGGCCGGCTCTGGGAGACGCAGAGGCTTTGGAGAAACAGTTGGAACAGTGCACGGTGAGGACAGTCTTTATTTATTTAGCAATAAAAACTAAGTTTGTGTTCCCAAACTTGGAATAAAGCTCTAGAGCAAGATGTGCTATACATATATAAAAAAAGTGATCCATAAAAATCACCATTGTGTTTCACGAACATGGCCCAAAAATTTAAATTCATCGGAGAGTGTTTTGTTATGCAGAGGCAAAGCATAACCTAAATGAAAGCATTGGTCGGGGAGAGGAAGAACTGTTTCTCATTAAGATGAAATCTGCAAAAATATGTTGTTGGGAGACCTGCTAATATAGCCGCAGCGGTGGTTGAATAAGCCGTAAAGCCATTGGGACCTGACTCATTAAAGACCCTGTCTTCTCTTTTCAGGCAATGGCAGGAAATGATTTTTCATATTACCAGTCGTTAGAACTGTAGCTTAAACATGAAATTACATTCCTCAAATTGCAGTTCAATATTTCTCTGCCCTATGGTAAGTTAGCTGTAATGATGGTGATAGCTTTGCTTCTTTTTAGTAGAACTGGGTCAGCGCATTGCCGTGACCTGTTTTTCAAGATGGCTAAGACCAACTATTTCAAAAATTCTGTCATGATTTGCCAGGCTCTGGTGAATGACATCCACACCGTCCAACCAAGCCTGAACGGGATCAATGAGGTGGGACTGGCCTTGAAGAAGGAAGCTGAGACACCGTTTGCCATCAAAATACAGAAGATGCTTGATGAGCTCAATGCTCAGTGGGAGCTCATTTGCAAACAGGTAATTAACATGCCACATGGGCTTATGGTGCATTATACTAATTAATTACGAAGTGAGGTGCTATTTAGTCATCTTAAAAAGCCCACGCATACCATTTTCGCACCTAGGCAATTTCCCAGTGAAACTTTTTGATTTTATTTTAGAGCATCGCCTGCAGTTTCAGGTAGACGTTGAAGCAAAAAAATAACTGTGTTGTGGTTGGTCCCTCAGGCTTATGCAAAGAAATCAGCCTTGAAAGGAGGGCTGGACATGACGGTGAGTTTGAGGAAGGAGATGCAGGAAATGCAGGAGTGGATCACCCAGGCGGAGGAAGAGTACCTGGAACGAGACTTCCAGTACAAAACACCCGAGGAGCTTTTTAAGGCTGTGGAAGAGCTGAAGGTTTGTTCTGCAGTGGAAAATTTCGTTGAAAACATAATGGAGTTGTCAGTAAAGGATAAAGTATAATAATCTGGAAATAAAAGCGAAAAACAATTGTTAGTACGAAGCATATAGATTAGGGCTGTCAAACGATTAATCGCGATTAATCGCATCCAAAATAAAAGTTTGTGTTTACATAATATATGTGGGTGCACTGTGTATAATTATTTTATATATATATATATATATATATATATATATATATATACACACACATGCATGTATATTTAAGACAAAAAATATTATTTATATATAAAGATATGTATATTTATATAAAATATAAATTATAGATAAATCTATATACAGTATATACATGAAAATATTCCTTAAATATATACATGCATGTGTGTGTATTTATATACATAAAATAATTATACACAGTTATATATTAATACACACAATTATACACACATATATTATGTAAACACAAACTATTATTTTGAATTTGAAAAATCGCGATTAATTGTTTCACAGCCCTAATATAGATATATAGATATATGCAGTTATTAAAAATTTAAATGTATATAATAGCTTAGATTATTTGGTCAGAATTTGATAAATAGATACGTAAGTTTAGGGTAATTTTGCTTCGGAGAAAAATCTGAGAAGAAAACAAGCAAATGTCTCTGTTATTTTATTTTTTGTTTGTTTTTTTTGTTACTATCCTAGATTGTGGTCTCTTTTTATGATATTCCTTGTGTATGGGTTTGTTTCACTTTCAAAAAAAACAACTCATATTTAATCTTTTTCAGCAAAAGGTCACTGAAAAGTGTATCTTTAACCGTCAGAAAGTACATTTTATATGGACTGTTTTATATTAGACTTTCACTTTTTGCAACTCTTTTACAAGTCAAACTATGTTTAATACATATACTGTGATATTACTGTATATAGTTTACGTGATATAAACTATATTTATAAAATATACACAAAATATTAAAATATATAAATATACACTATTAATAGTAGCTGAAAGTAGAATCGAACTACTTAAAGAGGTTAAATGTAAGAATTTTATTGCCAATGTGTGAACGGCTTGTAAAATAACATCTTTTATGTGAAGAACGTTTTTGCTGGGAAAATCAAAAAGATGTTCATCTGTTCAATGACACAATCAATGAAAGTAAATACAATGTTTAGGATAATGTTGAAAATGCATTGACGTTACAGGACAGAATAGCTCTATGGAAATGCATTATACACTACTATATACATTTATGGTCAATTAAATTCACGAAAAACATTTATTTCTATGAAGTACTGAACATGAGTTGAATACATTGTAATCATTTTCACATTTTTAATTCTTGGATACTGTCGGACCATTGAGGTGGAACAAGCCAAAATCCACATTTTAAGGGGCAGATAAACTGTGTTTTTCTAATTTTCATGCTGTGTTAATTTTATGTTTGATAATAGCTTATCGAACACATCTAATCTCGCTAGAGAACATGGAATCTGTGCCTTTATTTCTTTTAAGAACAGTCTAGGGACTATTTGTACCCCATTCATTGAAAGTTTCAAGACCCCAAAGTTTAAAGAAAAGCATGTTGCACTGAGAAGAAAGTGTCGGAGGTGTATCTAGAGCTCCCGGGACGTGTATCTAGCCTTTAGTCTGCTATCATGATAACTGAGATATATTTATTTCCCAACAAGTGCCGTCTCAGTGCACGGATGCATCTCACCTCTATGTGATCCTGTTGCTTTGTGCTTTTTATGCAATAAATGGGGCAAACTTCTCAAGTTCAACAGTGAACAGCAGGGATCTTTCTGTCTTGTATTCTCTCTGCTCCAGTGCCAGGCTTAGCTTAACATTGAAAACAGAGGCTTAGAGAATGCTGATGTACACTAACCTTAGGTGGAAACATCTGAATGCTCACATAATCTCCTCTCCTCTCTCCCACTCAGCGGGCTCAAGAGGAAGTCCATCAAAAGGAAACAAAGGTGAAACTACTGACGGATAAAGTCACCAATTTCATTTCAAAGGCTCCTCCCGTGGCGCATGATGCCCTCAAGGCAGAATTGGATGTTTTGACTTCTAACTACCAGCGACTGTGCAGTCGACTCGATGGAAAGTGCAAGACTTTAGAGGTGAGCTTGATATTGTGCCAGTGATGGGGTTGCGCTCTGGAGCCTGATAGTGTCTAGTTCATTGGCATTTATTCATTTGGCTGATTCTTTCATCCAAAGCAACTTAAAGTTCTTTTAAGGTTTACATTTTGTGTGTGTGTGTCAGGTTCTTCTAACATTTGATCAAATTCTGAGGACACTGGCCCAATGTGATATGTTTGATTAACCACACGCATCTCTGCATTTCTGTTGGCTTTTGTAGGAGGTGTGGGCATGCTGGTGTGAGTTGCTATCTTATTTGGAGTTGGAGAATGCCTGGATGGACCTACTGGAGAAGAAACTTGATGAAACAGAAAGCCTTCAAGGAGGTGTAGAGGAATTAGAAGAAGCTTTGACCGTGAGTGCTTCAAATCTTTGAGATGAACTTCAGAATTCAAATGAGACTGTTTGCTAAAACAAGAAACATTTTGAAATCCAGTTTACTATATTAACCCATATTCTTTCTTGCAACTTGAGTACATGCATTTTACTCCTTAGACCACCCTAACACTCAAACCTTATGCTTTTTTTGGTTTTATGTTGGTTAAGTCAGTGAAATATTTGGTTTTATACTCGTCGCAATAGTGACCGTTGGGAAACAACATAGTTTGTTCATTCCAAGACATCCAATATCTCATGTTGTTATTTCGTGAAGTAGGCTTACTGAGGTGAAAAGGTTGAAATGTACAAAGTTACACCCTGGAGGAACTTCTGCTTGTTTGGCTAGACCTCTATGGGCTAGACCATGTCTACAGGCCAGTTTCAGGATGATGTGTGTTCACTCGTTCAGTGCACTGTACATTGTAGAAAGGCTTGTTTGTGGTCATGTGTGGGGCACACCAATTGGTTCTCATGAACAACTGCCCAATCCTCCAGATAGTTCACCTCTGCATCGCCATTCAATAGTCTACTTCGCAAAAGGGTCGTTTCACCCTGGTACTCCCTATCTGAGCCATCACTATCACAGTCACATTCAATTTGGGTTGGGTCAGGGGGAAAGGGGGGTCACGTACTGGTGCGTCAAGAAGGTCCAACACATTGAATGTTTCTGGGATACTGATAACTACACTGAACAAAATTCTAAACATACACTTTTGTTTTTGCCCCCATTTTTCATGAGCTAAACCCAAAGACCTTTTCTATGTACACAAAAGGCATATTTCTCTCAAATATTGTTCACAAATCTAAATCTAGTCCAAAAGTCTAAATCTCAAAGTCTAAATCTGTGTTAGTGAGCACTTCTCCTTTGCCAAGATCATCCATCCCCTCACTGGTGTGTCACATTGTGGGTAGGATTGCCAAAACCTGCCAATACCAGTGTTTTCAATTGAAGCACTGTGTTATACCGGTCACAACTGTGACCGTAAACAAATTTACAAGTCTTACGAGCAAAATATGTATGCAGGAGTATAATTCTTAAAATATATCAGTAGTAGACCCTTTAATATGATAGTTCTATGTGTAACTTAATATGATTTATATACTAGTTTTTATAGTAGTCTGAGGAAGACATCTTCTTCTAGATGTGCAAGCAGTTCATTGCAAGCAATGAACTGATATGGTCATGTGACCGTTCACGCTAGTCACATGACATTAATTGATTTTTATGAAGACAATCTATTTTGTCATTTAAAAGTCGAATTTCTTGCCGTAAGTCAATAACATTTTTAAAGCTTTCAGAAATAAGAAAAAAAGCTGCGGTCACAATTGTGAACGGTGGGATTAAAGCAACACTAAGTAAGATTTTTTAACCTTAAAATAATGTTTCCAAAATCGTTTCAGTGGTTCATTAAGTCGTAACCGGGTGAAAGGCACTTCTGGATTCACTTTGCGGTCCTATATCTTCTTTAACCACGCTATGTAAGATTGCCAAATCGGGTTGTGTTTCTGTAGTTCTAATGATACATAAGAAAACTACAAATTTGCATTACAATTGTGATGTCGCAATACATCATACTTTTATGAAATCATGTGACATACTCTAACTTGTCTGTAGACACCGTTCATTCCAAAGTGTGTGCGCCAGTAGGCTGCGGTAGGCTAAATTATTTACGACAGCGGTAATGGACATTTCCGCTTCCAACCTGTAGGGCGACTGCAGAGAAAAAGTTACTTGGTGTTGCTTTAAACGGGTATATAGTTTTTGATCTGGTCCTCACACGAGGATATCATGTGACTTCATAAACTTGAAATATTGTGCATGAATCGCCTGTTTGTCCTTTTTATCACTTGACGAACTGTGGTCGCTGATCCCGTTTTTGTTAAAAGAACTGCAAAAATAAATCTTCTTTAGTGTCACAGTGGAAAATAAGAGCATATAGGTTTAGAATGACACAAAGGTGAGTAAATGATGACTTTATTTTCATTTTGGGTTAGAGTTTGACTTGGAAAGGTCACTCTGTCCCAGAGGTTGTTCTTTTTTATTGCAGGAGACTGACTTAAATGCCATTTTCATTGGAGTTTCCACTTTGTCTCCAGACATTTCTCAGATCATTATTGAGATCTCGTCTTAAATTCTAGTGCAGGGTTTCCCAAATGGGGATTTGTGAGGGAACTGCAGAGGGGTTTGTGAGTTGATGAAAAGGTAATAAATAATTGACTGGAAAAGCGACGGCACAATTCATTAAAATAAAACTGAAATCACTATATAGATTTAAATATAGATAGTTTTCATTTTAGATGAAATGTCAAACCTCAGTTCAAATTGCAATCACAATAGCTTATATGACAAAGTGAACACTTGAATTTAAAAAAAAAAGATTAAAATAAAGAAATGTGACTGCACAATTAATCACTATTGGTTAAATATAGTTTTACATATAGATTTATAGTTTTCATATAAGATGAAATGTCAAATTGCAGTTCAAATTGCAATCGAACTATATGACAAAATAAATGCATTATTCATTTTTTGGCCCAAGATGTTCAGCCCTATTCATAAATAATTGTACAAATCTATCCTGCGTGGTTTGTAAAGAGACTGCAGGGGGTTTGTGTGTTGAAGAAAAGCTAATAATGAATTAAATCAAATGGAAAATTTAAATAAAAAGTGGGGCTGCACAATTAATAGAAATAAAGCTGAAATTTTGATATAGTTTATATGTAGTTTTAGATAAATAAAGCTATATATATATATATATATATATATATATATATATATATATATATATATATATATATATATATTGTAAATTTCAGTCACATAAAATGAAAAAATAAACACATTAAATGTTTTTAGCCAAGTTGTGGAGCCCTGTATATAAATAGTTATAAGTAATTTTGAATTTAAAACAATAAAAATAAAACACGTAAAAAAATAATGAAATATTTTATCTCTTACTTGAATTTCATGACCAATAACAGACATCAGAGAACCCGTAAAAAATGCAAATGTTTGTTAAAGTGTTAAAATATAAACCTAAATTCTCAGGGGAGACTAAATATTGTACATCTAAGGGTTTGGCTAACAAAAAAGTTTGGGAATCCCTGCTCTAGACATGCAAGATTACCAAGGGGTCTTTTACTCAGGAGACTGAAAAACAAAATTGAGAAATAGGAGACTTTAGCACAACATTTAGTGTTGTGTACATTTAGAGTAGCAGACACTTCTATAAAGCTTCTTGAAAAATGGGGAATGCTACAAGAACAGACTCCATTTGCTGCCTAGGAGAATATATGAGATATTAAATAGATCTCATTTGTGATTTTTCTTTTCTACGAGCTAACACATGCATTAATGATGATAAAACAGTCATACCAAAAGTTTAATCTTGCATCATCACCATGGAAAGCATCTTTTATTGACTTTTGTGTTGTAAACGACATCTAAATCATTGGTATTAAAGTGCTTTCTCATTCCCTCCAGTCCTTAGACACAATGATTAGAGAGCATCCTGAATATAACCGCAACCAGATCCGTGAATTAGCCCAGACCCTTATGGATGGCAGAGTCCTCGATGAGATCTTACACAAAAAAGTGGAGGACTACAACACACGCTGGGATGAACTAATGCAAAGGGTAGGAACTTGATTTCGGATTCATTTGTCTTGCTGCAGCTGAAAACGTAAGTATATTCATTGGATTTTCTCATTCACTTCCGCTTTCTGATGTCAACGACAGGCTTTACAAAGGCGACAGCAGCTGGAGAAGAGCCTGCAGTGGGCCCAGGAGAACGACAAAACCCTACGCCTTATTCAAGACTCTCTGAACACCACAGACCGACATTTGACTGCTTACATAGCAGATGGCATAGATGCAGCACAGATTCCTCAGGAGGCACAGGTACTCATAATGTCTCGCATATGGGACAAATAAACATTATTTATTTACGTATTATTACCTATCCATCTGTCCGTCCATCCATCCAACAGGCGGTAAAAATGTAAGGACTTCTTTGATCACAATATTAATCTTATTTAACAGAAAATTCAGACTGAGTTGAATGGTCATGAGACGACTCTTGATGACATGAAGAAAAAGGCTGTTGAGGTTGACGCGTCAGAGAAAGTGATTGGAGAAATTGATGCAACATACGTAAGAGTCACAGATCATACAATTTCAAAGTAGCTGAATTTTTGTCACTTCGCTAGATCCTTCCTTCATAAATGCATTTGTCAAATAATAAGTAATCAAATACTTATTAACATATGCCCGTTTTTTTGTTTGTGTGTCTGTTCAGGATAAACTATTTCAAGTGAAAGGCAAGTTCCGGCTTTTCCAAAAGCCAGCCAATTTTGATCAGCGGTTGAGGGAGTGTGAGCGAGTGTTAGAGGAGGTGAAAGTGAAGCTGGGAGTGCTGAGTATTCGGAGTGTGGAGCAGGAGGTTGTACAGTCACAGTTGGAGCAGTGCATGGTGGGTAATGTAGGGTGCTTAGGGTTTTAATAGCATTTATCCCTATTTTTTTATGAATACATCAATTATTTTACCTTTTACATCAATTATTTGAACAGATTCACTGATTCACTTTAAAAAAAAAACAAAAAAACTTTTGCTGATAATTTACTCACCTGCATGTCATCGAAGATGTCCATGTCATTCTTTCTTCAGTCGAAAAGAAATAAAGGTTATTTTTCTCTATATAATGGACTTCAATGGGAACCAAACAGTTCAAGGTCCAAAAGACAGTTTCAGTGCAAACTGCAAATTGTTCAAAGGGCTTTAAACGATTCCAGACGATGAATAAGGGTCTTATCAAGCAAAACGATCGCTCTTTTAAAAAATAAATAACAAAGTTTAAGTTTTATAAGCTCAAATGGTCACCTTGCTCTGTTCTGTAATGCGCATTTGTGACTCTCCTGTTCAAACTCGTTCATCAAAATGAACAAATCTTTTTCCGAGTCAATTCGTTCATTTCATTCGTTGAATGAACCAAATGACATGAAAAAAGCTTCGTCTGGACACATTGTCTGGAATCGTTTAAAGCCCTTTGAACAGTTTGCACTGAAACTGTCTTTTGGACCTTGAAGCGTTTGGTTCCCATTGAAGTCCATTTTATGGAGAAAAATCCTGGAATGTTTTCATCAAAAACCTTAATTTCTTTTTGCCTAAAGAAAGAATGACATGGACATCTTGGATGACATGGTGGTGAGTAAATTATCAGCAAAAGTTTTTTTTTTTTTTTTGAAGTGAACTACTCCTTTAATAGCAGTTTTTGTTTAGTCATAAGTTGCTGTTTAGTTTTTGTTGTGCTGTAATATCGTATAAATGGGGAGTTTTAACACATTTTCTATTTCCCCCATTTAGAAGCTTTATAAGAATCTGAGTGAAGTGAAATCGGAGGTGGAGACGGTGATAAAGACGGGAAGACAGATTGTGCAGAAGCAGCAGACAGAGCAACCCAAGGAGCTGGACGACAGGCTGACGGCTCTCAAACTTGCATACAATGTTTTGGGTTCACAGGTAAGGAATGCCAAATGTAAGACGTCTACAGTACCAATTTGACCACGTATGGATTGTATATTCTTGGTATTTTCCATTTTAGAATAATAGTAATGTCCTCAAAACCATTGCACATTGCACAAATTAAAGTATGGGAAATGTACAAATAATTGAAAAGTATCTTTTGTAGATTAAACTGTTTGGGGTCAGTATGATTTTTTTTTTAAAGATTAGAAAACTAGCTTTAAATAGTATTGATAGAGTGGGGCTATTTTGAGCCTTGTTAGTGGTATTAACAAGCAATTTCTCTTTACTTATTATATGCCCCCATATACTAGCGTTATACACTAAACAGTGTTAAAGATAAAACTCTTTACATTCGATTATCATGAAAACAAATCTCAGAGAATGGTCGGCAAGGTACCAATGTTTTATTAGACCAAAGGTTCATTTTGTGTCGTAGTTCTCCTTTAAGAGTTTCCATTTAAGCTGAACACTTGGTCGATTTCGCCTTCGAAAAAACACTACAACTCAATCATTCTTCCATCAAATTTTTGACCATTTGAGTTGTCAATGATTGGTCAGATCGTCTCATTTGTCTGTGTGCAGGTAACAGAAGGAAAGCAGGAACTGGAGAAGATTTTAAAGTTATTAAGGAAGTTTAGGAAGGAGGTCAACAGTCTGACAGAATGGCTGGCAACTACTGATGAGGAACTGACACGGCGGTCTTCGGTGGAGGGGATGCCAAGCGATTTGGATGCAGAGTTGGCTTGGGCCAAGGTGAATGAATACACAACATTGTTTACATCTAAAAGACTTCACTACTCATTAAAGTTGACAGTTCTGTTATCATTTACTCCCCTCAAAGTGCTTCCTAACCCTTTTGCCTTTCTTTTCTTAGTGGAACACAAAAATAGGTGTTTTGAAATATGTTGCATACAATGAAAGCATACAGTAAATAAATAGTTTTTGTCATTTTTGAGTGAACTGTTACTTTTAACATGGTGAAAAATGTTTAACCAAACCTAAATTGTTAGTTTATTAGTAATGCTGCTTTGTTTGTCAAGAAGGTGTGTGTTTTAAAGACATATTACTCCATATTTGAAATGGAAAAACAACCAATTAAAACCTCATCTTTACCACATAGGCGACACAGGAAGACACTGAGAGTCATAAGCCACAGCTGAAACTAGTGAGGGAGTTGGCACAGACCCTGAAGGGTTTACTTCGTAGCCAGGAGAACCTGATTGATGACAAGGTCAGTCTGCTCAACTGCAACTGGATCGCGGTGACGTCACGGAGCGAGCAGTGGCTAAAACTCCTGCTGGTGAGCAACCATTCATAGCAACCATCTCACCCTGTTCTGAGTCATTTCATTCAAATATTTCTTGTGCTAAATATGCCCTGCAAGGCTAAATTCATTTCCTTTCAATTTCACATCTCCATATTGTTCCGTTAAATCCAGACGGCGATTTCTGGAGGCGGCAATAATGTTATGACACTGTTAAGCACATTTATCTCCTGCTCTTCTTTATTACCTTCTCCACTACTTGCTTTCTCCCATCGTTTATCTCATCTTTTATGTTTTTGACTACGTTTTTCTTCTTGTTCTACTTTGTAAATAACTCTAGAAATATCTGAGGGACAATACATCAACAGATGAGGCTTGGCCTCGGAAGGTATAACGAAACGATTAAAGAAATAGTTCGGCTAAAAATATGTTTTCTAACCCACATGTCATTCTAAATCTATATGACTTGCTTTCCTCCATGTTACACTAAAGAAGAAAGTGTGTGGAGGAAAGTCTACTCTTTTACATGCAGTTGAAGAGAGACTGATGTTTTTCAAGTTATACTCTAAGTTTTATGAAGACATGGATAGTTTTTGTGAGAAACGAGGATGCAAAAGCATCATAATAGTGGTCCATGCACCATATTTCACTATAGTTTTTACTGAGAAATGTCCAGGGACAGAAAGAAAGTCATATAGGTTTGGAATAACCCAACAGTGACTATACAATTACAAAATGTTCATTTTTGGGTGAACTATTCCTTTTTAATTCACTATGAAATTTCAAAAACCTGTTCCTGAACATATTTCCTTGTGCTATCCACTGAATCCAAATGTACGCTAGGTTGTTTTAACCCAAATTTGGGTCAAATATGGTCAAACCCAAATGTTGGGTTGAAAATGTAATTTAAAATTAAACCCAACTTCAACTTTCACTTTCAACTGTAATTTTTTAAATATATTTTTAACCCAACATTTGGGTTTGTCTAGGGCTGTTAAACAATTAATCGCGATTAATCGCATCCAAAATAAAAGTTTGTGTTTACACAATATATGTGGGTGCCCTGTGTAAATATATACATGCATGTGTGTGTATTTATATATATATAAAATAATTATACACAGTGCACCCACATATATTATGTAAACACAAACTTTTAGTTTGGATGCGATTAATCGCGATTAATCATTTGACAGCCCTAGTCTATACTTTACCCAAATTTGGTTTGAAACAACCCAGCATTTTTGGTGTGTAATCACAACTTTTTATCTGTAATTCAGGATTATCAGAGTCAAATCAAAACACTTGAGCAGAACATTTCTCAGATCAACTCGTGGATGGATCGTGCTGAAGAAAAGCTGGACGAGATGGACAGCCAGGGATGCATTGAGCACGTCATCAAGGTCTTCAGTTGCACATGACAAACTCTCACAATGAGCTGTTGCAATTTGCAACCAACTGTTCTCCATTATTTAGGACTAGAGATTGTTTTATGCAGCCATCCTTTTGCATCAAATTAAATCAACAGTTATCCATCTTTGTTTGGTGGCAATGTTTTGATGGCTCATTATTTGGAAGCAATTTGCAGCAAATAAAACTCTAAATTTGGCCTTTAGGGAGAACAAAACATACAGACACATAAAAAAAGTATTTTAATTTTATAAAATGTATCATTTCTTCTGTCCTCTGTAAAGTAAATATAATTATGCCATACTACCAAAATATAAATCTGTACTTTCGGTTTTTGTGCCTTTTAAAGTTTTAGAAAGTTTACATTTACACATGAATTATAACTTCAATAACACCAACAACAGAAAAATGTAGGGCAGGCCTTGATTTTTTTTATTTTTTTTTTCAATAGTTGGAATTGATTGAATATGTAGTATATGTATTCAAAATGTAGCACACATAATTGATGTGTTGTTATTTTGGGGGTTTTATTTCAGGGTTTGCGGATAGAGCTGGAGGAGATGAAGGGGAAGGTTGAAGCGGTGCAGGTTCTGGCGGAGGAACTTATAAAGAACACAGGGGAACACTGTAAAGCTCAGGTGAAACCCAAGCTAGAACAACTCAACCAGCGCTTTGACATCGTCGCAAAGAGGATTCTAACGGGACAGGTAGTCTTATGAAAAGCTGCACGTCTCATACTTGTATACCTATAGAACACATGGTGGATTTTAATCTGATTTCTCTCCCTCTGTTGATCCTAAAATCATCAGTGACATTGTCTTATTACACCACTTGAAATAGATAGATTTTTTTTTTAACTTTTTGTATATTGTTAATCATTCTTTTTCCCAGGCCTCCTCTCAAGAGTTAGACGAGTACCACAGACAGGCTAATAAATGGCTCCAGGTGCTGGACGAGGAGATTAAATTAGGTGAAACTCTAAAAGAGGACGATTTCCTGGAGGATGCGGTAAGAAAATACTCTCAGCTGTTTCTTTGGCTAAAATTAATTTCTGTCACTGAAACCGCACGGGCAACGAAAGGCTGAAACAGCCTCCGAGCTTTCGCATAAAGATCTCAAGAAAAATAATGAGTTTCAGGGTGTGGATCTGGTTCATGCGTAACAAATGCTGGCACAGTACATCATTGCATTGTTTGGCTGCAAATTGTCAGATAGATAGATAGATAGATAGATGATAGATAGATAGATAGATAGATAGATAGATAGATAGATAGATAGATAGATAGATAGATAGATAGATAGATAGATAGATAGATAGATAGATAGATAGATAGATAGATAGATAGATAGATAGATAGATAGATTCATTGATTCATTCAATTCAGTTCAGATAGATAGATAGATGGATGGATGGATAGATAGATGGATGGATGGATGGATGGATGGATGGATAGATGATAGATAGATAGATAGATAGATAGATAGATAGATAGATAGATAGATAGATAGATAGATAGATAGATAGATAGATAGATAGATAGATAGATAGATAGATTCATTCAATTCAGTTCAGATAGATAGATAGATAGATAGATAGATAGATAGATAGATAGATAGATAGATAGATAGATAGATAGATAGATAGATAGATAGATAGATAGATAGATAGATAGATAGATAGATAGATAGATTCATTGATTCATTCAATTCAGTTCAGATAGATAGAGAGATAGATAGATAGATAGATTCATTGATTCATTCAATTCAGTTCAGATAGATAGATAGATAGATAGATAGATAGATAGATAGATAGATAGATAGATAGATAGATAGATAGATAGATAGATAGATGGATAGATGGATAGATAGATGATAGATAGATAGATAGATAGATAGATAGATAGATAGATAGATAGATAGATAGATAGATAGATAGATAGATAGATAGATAGATAGATAGATAGATTCATTGATTCATTCAATTCAGTTCAGATAGATAGATAGATAGATAGATAGATAGATAGATAGATAGATAGATAGATAGATAGATAGATAGATAGATAGATAGATAGATAGATAGATAGATAGATAGATAGATAGATAGATAGATAGATAGATAGATAGATAGATAGATAGATAGATGGATGGATAGATGGATAGATGGATAGATAGATGATAGATAGATAGATAGATTCATTGATTCATTCAATTCAGTTCAGATCAATTCAGTTCAGTTCAATTAATTTGATATATTTCTGTGCTTTTTCTTTTACAGACCATAGATGAGGATGCGCTAAATGAAGTTTTCTTAAAAGGAGAAAGTCTCCTCAAGAGAACTCCTTCTGGGGATAAAAGAGAGGCTGTCCGTGAGAAACACAACCTTCTTCACGACAAATATGACACTCTAAAGGTAATTATTGAGCGTGTTTACATGTCAAGTACACAGTTTGTTTGGAAATAAGGCCATGAGAATGCATTTATAAGCTTTTGACATTAGACTCATAGCATTTCATTGAATTTAAATGTTTGTTCTTTAAGTACAAACCAAGGACAACTGCATCAAATATAATCTAACTACTAGTATGTAATATTGCAGTAATGCAAAAGCTCTTAATGTCTGGTTGATTTATACATGACAAAAATCAAACTTAATTTTGGGAGTTTTATGCTTAATCCAATTTGATTGGCTTATTTTAGATATATATTCTGTGACAAGTGTATTTTGGATTCTATATGATTTTATGTAGGATTGAAGATGTGTTCCTGGATCAGTCCTTTATTGGTCCTGAAACAACATTAATACCATCACCCAATGAGATTTTAGGCTTAGGTATTTGACATATTTCCAAAATGAAATACTGTACTAGTGAATTCTTGTAAAAATGAATAAAATAGTTGGTATTAAAGATAATTGTATGGTTGGTGTAAGATTGAACTCCTGTATTATTATCCAAGCCAGAGACCAGGTCAAAACTGGAATAAGAATGAGGTCAAGCTCTTACAGTAGGTGTGACACATAGTCAAAACTTAAGGTTATAAAATTGATGGTTACAATCAACCTATGGAGGGTTTGGGTGTAAAACTTTGGTAAATGTTTTGCTTTATAATTTGACGTATATAATAAGTCTTAATATGTTCATTCTGCGTTCCTAGAATCTGAGAGCCCTGAGAAAGAAGAAGGCCCTTGCTCTTGCCCCGCAGTGGTATCAGTTCTGTAAGAAAACCGATGACATGATGCAGTGGCTGGACAAAGTCGAGAAGACCCTTGCAGAGCTTCCAGATCCTACCGAGGAGCCGAGAGTCAAAGTGAGAGCCAACGTTTCTTTACTGTAAACACTTTGGGTCTTTAATTAATATATATAATCTTATATTTTAGCTCCTTTTCAAAGTTCTCCTCACAAACAGTATAGAGGTCCCTTTCCTTCCATCAAGTTTAAGAATATTGAACTGAAGTTTAAAGGTCCTCTTAGCGATGTCGGTTGACTCTTAAAGTATTTTCAAACAAAACAGCAGCTAGATAGACCTTCCCTCATCCGTGCACTGACCCCCCAAACCCCACCCCCAGGGCCTTCTTGTCAGTTATTGGCTGGAACAGTTTGTTATGTTTCGTGGAGCGGGTTGCCGCAGTTTGTTTTTGTTGCCATTTGTGGAGCCTGTGTTGTCTGCATAGACCACGTTTTTTACAGTGTGTTTAGGGAACTGGCGGCTAGCAGATATGTTTGCTGTATGTGACAAAAAATGTTTGGGCCTAAACAACGTGTGACATCGCTTAGAGCACCTTTACGTTCAAGTTTAAGATTATTGGACTGAACACTAAAGGAATTGTATGTTTTCCATCAGGCAATCGGTTCTGAGATTGAACAACAACGTCCAAAGTTGGAGGACTTGCGTGGACTGGGCCGAGTGCTTTCAGAGGGCGGAGCTGGCAAGCTGGTGGAGCCCCGCCTCCTCCCGGTCAATAAACGCTGGGCAGGGCTGGACGTTAAATTCAATCAAGTGCGCCACAAAAGTGTAAGTTGTTCTTGCTAGGAAAAAGAAAGTAAATTTCAAATATGCATATTTTAAATATTGAAATATTGGGGAAAATTGCCTGTGGTAAAATCATTGTAATGAGTCCTAAAGGGACATAAAGGAAAAAAAAATTAGAGATGGGAGGAAAAATTATTTCTCAATGCTTTTGTGTTCTTTCGCAAATGTTTTTTCGTTTCCTCTCAAAATGTTTTGGTTTGTGTTTGCTCAAAATCGAAGCGGCGAACACAAAGTTTTCGGGGGAATGCAAAAGTTTTGCGAGGGAACGCAAAGGTTGTACGAGCAAACGCAAAAGCATTGAAATATATCATCTCATATTTTTTTTCCGTTACCATGTCCCTTTTGGGGCTCCGTAATAATGGACAGTCTTTAATGAGGGATCGATTTTCTTAAACATTATTTTTTGTATTGCTCTTCATTGCACAATAACCTGTTTTTTCATCCAGAGTAAAATAGTCCAATTGAACGAGACGCATTGTTCTCCATCCTTGTATGTGCAGGAGCTGCAGTTTTTGCTGCAGTGTATCGCTGACAACGAGGCTCTGCTGAACTCTCCTGACCGCTGGTCTGCAGCATTCATCAACGTTTCTCAACAAGAAAAGTGCCTTAAGGTTTTATCATAAACCGTCTCATTTCTTTTGAATGATTTTTTTATTAGCCAAATTAATGCATTTTTGTGTCCATGAGCTGATTCAGTCTATTAGTGTACAGATATGTACATGTACAGATACTCATTATCTGTACATGAACAATTTGTTTTACCCACACCACTGAAACAGCAGTAAAAATAAAGTCGAGTCACCTTCATTTATATAACACTACTATATATAACAGATTGCTTTACAGTGATTATATGAAATGAATGAATTGAGATTGTTATGGCTTTACAGCAGTTCTTGAAAAAAAGTATTGTCCAGCTATACTTTTAACTTAATGCGTTCTGGCCGTTCATTTGCACGATAACTTTGAAATTCTAATTCCAATTCCTCCAATTCTGTGAAAACTGTGACGGCGTGCACATGCATATTACGTGTTTAGTCTATAGGTATGCTTGTTTGAATATATATGTGTGCAGGCGTGTAGTCTTTCTTTAAGTGACATCGTCAAATTTCTTGTCTGGCCTGCATAATACAGA
Organism: Cyprinella venusta; assembly: GCA_038021265.1. Classification (NCBI taxonomy): domain Eukaryota; kingdom Metazoa; phylum Chordata; class Actinopteri; order Cypriniformes; family Leuciscidae; genus Cyprinella; species Cyprinella venusta. The sequence continues at coordinate 34,998,620 of CM075866.1, forward strand.
TTTTTTTTGGTACAGAAATAATGTATCTTTAATCTTTTGTGTCATGTGATTCAGGAGGTTAAAGTGAATCTGGATAAACTGGAGAGTCCAGTGACAGAGGCTTTGGGCAAGGGAGCCTCTCTTCCTGAGGAGAGTTTACTGGTCCAACTGCTCCGTGCCAACTGGGAAAACCTTAAAAAGCTCTATCATGACAGACTCACGTAAGGATGCAAATAGAAAAACAGTGTGTGTTATTCAGTCTGTGAATTGTTCAGAAGAGTTTGTCTTGTATAAACTTGATGGATTTTCTAAGGTTATATTACTTGTTAAGGTTACCATATTACTTGTATATCTATTACATAAACATGAATGGAATACTGTATGTGCAGGCATAAGCATATATTTTCTTTTATATTTTGTGTTTTTATTTTAGTTTTACATAAATATGAATGGAATACTGTATGTGCAGGCATAAGCATATATTTTCTTTTATATTTTAGTGTTTTTTATTTTATTTTAGTTATTTTATTTCTTTTTATGTGCTTTTGTCATTTCATTTCTATTTAGCTTTTTTTATTTTTCCACTTGGAAAGCTCTTATTTTTTACTTATTTTATTTCAGTTAGTTGAAAAGATCTATATTAGCATTTTTGTTTTTTTTTTAATCTAAAATTTATATTTTATTGCAGCTTCATTTAAATTAACGAAATCATTTTTTTATTGTTTTCATTAAAAAAATGACACATTAAGTATAGAACGCTACCTTCTGGTCATATGTAGAGGATTCGTGCTAAATAAGCTGTCAAGTAGTCCATATTAAGTAATGAAACCACAAAAGTGAGATTGTTTTTATATGCTTTATTAAGCTAAACAATATGTGGACATCAACTTTTTAATCTAATAATCTGTTTAAATTATAATATTGATTTTTACTTTCAGAACATACTATCTTTACTCTCTGACTCACAATGTTTTTTTTTTGTCTATTGTCCAGACGCCTTGAAAAATCGAAGAAATTCAGCGAAGAGCACAAAGCGCTTGACGATTGGCTCACACATGCTGAGAGGACGATTATGAAGTATGAACAAGACCCCATTAATAATAGAGACCACCTCAAGGTAAACATAAATATTACAATTTCATAATTTAATTACGATGAGATATACAAACGAACAAATTACATCGGATATAATACTATATTAAATAACTAGTTCATCAAAAGATTAGCTGATTATTACTGACTCCGTGGCCATCTAATTTGTAATTACTTCCTTTCCTCACCCGAAGAGAAATGTTTTGGAGGAAAACTTTCCAGGAAACTTTCCGGTGCCCAATGTAGACCTTTTTTGACAGTACAAAATCCATATTTCAGCTTCAAAGAGCTCTTTTTTAACCACAAATGCTTGCCTTAGTGCAGCTCTGCAAAGTGACATTCATGTTGAGAAAGGTCTACGTTGGGCACCATTCACTTGCATTAGATGGAGAAAAAAAGCCTGGAATCTTTGGCTGAGGAAAGAAAGTCATATACATCTTAGATGGCCTTGGGGTGAGTTTTATTTTTGGGTGAACTATTAAGCAGAAAGTATTACCAGATTCTTAAGCAATACAGTAAGTGCGTCACATTAATGTTAGATTAGATTTCAGACCATCTATACTAAGACTTTCTGCTTTCCCAGGAGCTCCAGGGAGAGTTTGAGAAGCAGGAAGCAGCAGTGAAGGGGCTCAATGCTCTTGGGACAGATCTGACTCCACAGTGCAGTAAGGACGACAGGGACCACATTAAACAGCAGCTCGCCTCTATCAACTCCCGCTGGGCCAAAGTGTCCAACCAGCTTGCTGAGATCAAGAGACGGTTAGTAAAAAAATCAGGACATATTAATGCAGGCAGCTTGCGCACGTTTGAATATCTTAGCATAATTCAATTTGGGCAGCAAACACCTACATAATTGCCCTCTTTTGTCCTTATTTTGAAGGAACGCATTAATATGGCTGCTGTGTGTTTTAGGTCTGCCGGGGCAAAAATTGTTCTTGCCGAGTTAAATGAAGACATGGGGGAGTTTCAGTCCTGGCTGGATGCTGCAGATGCTGTAGCTTCACTTCCTGTCGAAGCAGGTCACAAGGAGCAGCTCAGTGCAACGTTAGAAAAAGTGAAGGTAAAAAAATCAGTTGCTTAAAAAGCTCACACATGGGGGGAAAACATAGCTTTTGGCTCCATTTTTTTTACAATTAAAATTCTCCCATGAGGCAAATCACCAAAACTGAGTCACAAAGAGAAGCAGATAATTAATATGTGTGTGTGAAACTCTTCAGGCCCGGGTGGTGGAACTGCCGAGCAGAAAGCAAACTCTTCATCAGATCAACAGCAAAGGCTCATCTCTCCCAGCTGATAAAGTCAAACCTTTGGAGAAACGTTTGAAGGTTATTAACATGCAATGGGCTAAGGTAATTCAAATCATTTCTGTCCTTCTCTAATACTGATCTTACTGGAAAATTAAAGTCAATGATTTTATGAGCTTAGCATGATTAATGCAAGTATAATTTCTGTGAACAACCTGGAATAATTGCATACTTATAATACACTAAGGTGAGTCTCTTACCCCATAACAATATGTGTATATATGAAGAGTTCAGATGCAAAAGCCTCTAAATGCCATTTGAAATGCTCTTCTAAAATGACCATTTTTATCAAGCTTGTATATTTAAGTTCAGTAATTTCACTTAAATGACTATTAATAGGTCATCTTCATTGCCATTTAAGTGAAATTACTGAACTTAAATATACAAGCTCGATAAAAAATGATCATTTTAGAAGAAAATTTCAATTGGCACTTAGAGGCTTTTGCATCTGAACTCTTCATATACAGTCCTGACCAGAATTAATCATATCCCTGGTAAATATGATAAAAAATGGCTGTAAAAAATAAAATTGCATTGTTTATCCTTTTGATCTTTCATTTAAAAAATTGGCAAAAATCTAACCTTCCTGTGAAGTAGAAGAATTGGAAATGGGGGAGAAATCACTTTATAAAATAATTGTTTTTCTCCAAAACACGTTGGCCACAATTATTCATACCCCTAGAATTTTTTTATGAATAAAATGTCTATGAAGCATATTCCCATTAATATTTACCTTTTTTAGCACACCAGGGTGATTAGGAACATGAAAATGCTAAACAAATATGTAGACAATATAAATCAACAAATATGATTATGAGTCATATTATTTTATTTTCTCTACCTAATATATTTAAAAATTACAAACACATTAAAAATACAGGTATCGGCAGCGAGTACCAAAAATTAAGTTATCTGTATTTTATTTTATTATTTTATTTTATGTTTTTATTAATATATAGATATAATGAGATTTTTGGGGGGGTGCATTATGGTAATGAGACTTGGGGTCCTTAACTGTCAGGATATCAATGCAAAAAAAAAGGTTAAATCCCTAAATAATTATATAAGGTATATTTATACAACATTATATTTCTTATTTTTTCCCTTCTGTTCTAATATTATTTTTTACATCTCTTTTGATTTTTGGGTAAACATGACCTGGACATGTTCTTAACGTTAGAACATTTTTGTCTAGGTTTTGTGAGTGATTTATTGAAAAGAACTCTTTCTCTCCTTCTAAGGTGTCCACTGATCTTCCTGAGAAGCAGCGACAAATCGAGGATCTCCTGAGGGATTTGTCTTTGTACCAGGAACAGCTCTCCAAGCTCTCAATTTGGGCTTCCACTACTAAGAATCAGCTTGAGCAGTCCCCTACTGCAGTAGACCCAAAGGTAATCTCACAGATGTGAGCAAGCACATATGTAGAACACACTGACCACAGTCTTGATGTTTCAGAATATTGTTGTCTGTCTTATTTCGACTTTATGCTGTAATAGCTATAGTGTAGTGGTAAATGTTGCTGATTTGACCCCTACTAGAAGCAAGAATGTTGGTAATTCATTCATTCAGTTCAAAGATTAAGGAAACTTTGTTTTTAAGTCTGATGTGACCTTTCAATGACCCAAGTCTTTGGTCTGATTTTGCACAGTCTCTCAAATTTGTACAAAGAGTCTTTCACCTTACAAAGCTAACCTTTCCTAGCATTCCAGCAGCATCTGCTTCATAGTTTTATCTGCTCCCATCAAGGCAAAGGTTTCGCTTCCCTAGACATGGAACTAATAGGTTCAGGAAATCATTTGTTCTTTCAGTTACTGAGCTTGTGAAAAAATCGGTACATATGTTCTTATGTGATGGTTCGCTCTCATTCTATTTTACTCAACTGATTATTTGCACACTGCTGCATTTTGTCACTTTATATTGTTCTCAAAACCTATTCTTTGTTTCTTGTTAATGGTGCTTGTCAAGGCAAGTATAACTGTTACTATAGCTCCTTTTCAGGGTTAAGGGTATTTCAAAACCATATTTCAGCCCAAAATCAAAAGAAACACTGTAAAGGATGAACATAAATAACAAAGAAGAATATACTGCATTATAGTGCTAGGAAAACAATGACTGTAAACACTGAGAATAAAAAAAAGCTTCAAATTAAAATGTCCAGATGCTTTACTTACAATTTAGTGCTAAATGTGGCTGCCATGATCATTTGACATTTTACTGTGCAAAAATAAAAAGGTTTAATTTCTTTATTCAAAATTACATTTTGTTGTTGTTGTGAAATGTGCCCTGGACATGTAGCCCTCAAACCGTATTCACTTTATAGCCCTTAATCCTGTAATTGTGGACAAATGTGGGCACAGAGGACTCAGGTGTGATCCTAATTTTTATTTATTATAAATGTTATATCGCTGTCTTCGATGAAGACTTCGATGTTTTTTTTTTTTTTTTAAATTTTGGGGGTATTTTATTTATTTACTTCAAAAAGTACCATATTTTCTATGTAAATTATGCTTATTTTTTATGTTTTATTTTTTTTTAACTACATTAAAATATCATTCCAATAAGTTCTTAGAGCTAAAATCTAAAGATGAAGTGACTTTGCTGTCACCTGGTGTCTTATTTTGTCTTATTTTAGAATGCTCTAAATTAAAGTTTTTCCCATTCATTTCTATGTGTGCCCATTTTTTTTTACCCAAATACAAGATTACAGTTTTTTCACCCACTTAACATTCTAGAATTGTGTCCAAAAAAAAATAAATAAAATTGTGTGTGTTCAGGAGGCAAACTTAGGAAAAGTAGCCAAGTCTTGCACCGCTCAGATCAAGGGAAGAATTTTGTAAAAATAAATCAAAACTATTTTGCCCACATTTGTCCAGAATACGGTTTTAGGGTTAAAAAATAAATAAAAAAAGATATACTTAGAGCTAGATCGCTCCTTTACTGAGGGTTTGTTGTCTTATTTTAATTGTGTGTAGATTGAGGATGATGTCAAGGAAAAGAAACCAGCAGTGGAAGCCATTTTGGCAAAGGAGAGACCTCCATGTCAACCAGAAAAGGTGTGTTATCGACCACAGTATCTTTATGATCTCAGAAACACTATGACTATGATATTAGATTACTCTGCACACTTCCCAGTGGTATCTACCATAACTGTACTATAATGCAATATATCAGACTATATCAGTCTACCAGCCTCAAGGCATGCAGCTATATTCAATATAATTTTTCTGGATTGATGTATTCCAGGGGCAGTTTGATGGCCTCAGTGCAGATTGGACATCCATTCAAGTTCTCCTCAAAGAGTGGCGAGACAAAAGTCAGCTCGCAGGTGTGATATCCTGTTATGCATGATGAATGAAACTACAATAATAAGCTATTAAAATTGATCTCATGTAAGTCATGATGTGACGTTAGACATCTGAAAGTCTGAACAAAAGATACTTTTTTACTTTCCAGCCGTAACATTGACTGGTAGTGCGGCAGGAGATGCAGCCCTCGATAAATTCAATAAATCCTGGACGGAGCTTGATGATTGGCTCGCTCTTTTGGATCACATGGTTCAGACTCAGAGAGTAATGGTCGGAGATCTTGACGAGATCAACGACATGACGGTGAAACTCAAGGTCAGTTTATGTCATCATCTTGCAGCTCTTAATCCAATACTTGCTTTCCTGCAGTGGATATATTGTATACTATAGTATAACATTTTTATCTTTTCCCTAAAGTCTACATAAAATGTTAGTTAGCATCGACTGTACAGTAAATGTTAAAGACCTCTTTTATGACTGTCTAGCCTCTTTGCATTTGAAAAACAGCAGAACTTTATCATTTTTAGTTATGAGGGAAGGTGATGGTATTGGAAAAATGTAATTGTATTAAGCTATTTTATAAAAATATATCGAACTGGATGTAATTGAATATTTGTATATATTAATATTGTTCAATTAAATAATTGAATTAAATTATAATTAGGGCTGTCAAAACAATTAATCGCGATTAAACGCATCCAAAATAAAAGTTTGTGTTTACATAATACATGTGGGGGCACTGTGTATAATTATTTTAGATATATAAACACACACACATGCTTCTATATATTTAAGAAATGTTTTCATGTATATTCTGTATGTAGATTTATATATAATTTATATTATATATAAATATAAATATTTTATATATAAATAATATTTTTTTTCTTAAATATACATGCATGTGTGTTTTTATATACATACAAAATAATTATACACAGTGCACCCACATATATTATGTAAACACAAACTTTTATTTTGGATGCGATTAATCGTTTTGACAGCCCTAATTATAATATAAATTAATACTATTATAAGTGGATATAAAAAGATATTGAAAAAATATATATATACAATATGACTGACATGAGACTAGAAGATGTCACACAACCCTGTAGTAAAGACTTCTGTGTTGTTACTATCTAACAGTCAACACTGCAAGACATGGAGCAAAGATGCCCACAGCTGAACAAACAAATCACTGCGGCGCAGAACCTGAAGAACAAAACCAATAACCCTGAGACACGGGCAACCATTACAGAGCGCAGTAAGTCAGATTTGCCTCGTCCATATCCATATCCTCTTTCAGTGATGCATTTTTGTGTTGATATGGGGGTGTCAGCATTGTAGCAGCTTGGTCTCTGGAAAAAAAAATGCAGAAATTTAACAATGACTGGTGCCGAGGATTGTGTCTTACCGAGCATCTCAAGGTCATGTAATTATAAGACAGCACTACTGAACACCAACTACAGTATGTTGTAAGGCAATCGTGCATATAAAACTGTATTTGGTTAACAGAATCAACCAGCCAATAGGTTATCGCTTGATTGATTTGATTTATTATGTCCATTATATGAGCCATTTTCAGAAATTTGCCTTAGAAATGTTCTCTTTTATTTCAAGTTGAAAAATTACAGGCACATTGGGAGGATTCCCACACCAAGCTGATGGATAGGGTCCTTCAGCTGCAGAACATGTATAAGGACTCCAGTGATTGGTTGGAGGCCAGAAAAAGGGTGGAGCCCCTCATTAAGAAAGCCAATGAAAAACTAGAAAGCGGGAAGAAAATTTCGCATAGTGTTGATGATTTAAAAGGACAAAATGCAGATGTCAAGGTAATGTAAAACAAACACAATATCTATGACTTAGAAGCTGAAATAAACTTATTTGGTGCGCTTGTATTCCTTGAAAAATTCATCTTTAGATGAATGCATGTGATTTGTAGGGATGTCAAACCATTAATCGCATCCAAAATAAAAGTTTGTGTTTACATAATATATGTGGGTGCACTGTGTATAATTATTTTATATAACTACACACACATGCTTGTATATATTTAAGAAATATGTTCATGTATATACTGATTTATATATAATTTATATGATATGTAAATATAAATATTTTATATATAAATAATATTTTTTTCATATAAATGCATGTGTGTGTATATATATATATATATATATATATATATACAAAATAATTATACACAGTGCACCCACATATATTATGTAAACACAAACTTTTATTTTGGATGCGATTAATCGTTTGACAGCCCTAGTGATTTGATTAACACAAATAAACGCTATATTATTTTAATTGCAGCAACTTTCTAAGGATATACAGCAGTGGCAAGCTCAAGTAAATGTCACCAATGAACTGGCAAACAAACTATTGACCCTGTATGCAGATGACGACACAAGCAAAGTTAAACAAATGACTGAGAGCATGAATCTGGCTTGGGCCAACATCAATAAGCGGTGAGCTTCTGTTTGAATCTTTAATTTTTCAGTATCACCAACCAGTGGAGTGGCATATAATAATGTTTTCATAGAAAGGAAGTATTTATGGCGTGATGATAATGCACTGCTGACACAGTAAGGGTACATAAGAGGTTATTTCAATTTGATTGCTTTCAGGAGAATCCTGCGATTTGATGTTTGAAGCATTTAGCAACTTGAACAATGCAATTATAACATTTGTGATGTGATCTGGGAAAACCCGTCGGATGTCACATTTATTTAAGATTGAAGTATGTCGTGCTGGTACTTTTTCAAGGTCTAAATATAGATTGAATGTCAGTTTTTTGTCAAAATTTGTTTTTTATTAAATTATTATTCTATAACATCTTGTTTATCATCTCTGAATATATCTTGGGAAAATTCACTAGTTTAGTGCCGAAAAATAGCGATTTATACTGGCCAGCTGAAAAGACTGTGTTTCTCTTTAAAGGGATACTCCACTTTTTTTGGAAATAGGCTCATTTTACCACTCCCCCAGAGTTAAACAGTTGGGTTTTACCGTTTTCGAATGTATTCAGCCGATTTTCTGATATTTAGAACAATATCAGTAACCAGACAGTTTCTGGTCTCATTGACTTCAATAGTATATTTTTTCCTACTATGGAAGTCAATGAAACCAGAAACAGTCTGGTTACTTATATTCTTCTAAATATCAGAAAATCGGTAAAACCCAACTGTTTAACTCTGGGCGAGTAAAATGAACCCATTTCCAAAAAAAGTGGAGTATCCCTTTAAGAACATGTAGGCGGAGCGGAGGGGCAAAAAACAATAACTCTCGTTTAGCTCTCCTTCTCACTACAAAGGCAGTTCACCTATCAAAATAAACCACATAACAGAATAAAGTCCAGTCCTGTGTGAACTACAACAGCACGCAAGTTTTTATGTATTTATTTTTATCCTTTGATGATTACTAAAATATATGTGATATGAAAAAAAGGCAATAAATATAGAACGCCAGTCATCCCGCTAGCAGGACGTGACCATTAATTAAACAGTTTTTTTCTCAAAATTCTGTTTCTGAAAATCATAGCGATCAGCCGACTTAAGATAACCACAACTTTCATTACAGAAAAACGATAAAAGAAATAAAAACAGATTTGGATAGGGCTTTAAACCAGCTTTAATATGATCTCAAAACCTGTAATACGTATGTCAAATTTCACCATGTGGTGGGTTTTCCCAGATCGCATCACATTTATTTAAGATTGAAGTATATTGAGGTACTACACTCTGTAACTCTCTTTAGTTTATTCTTAGCTAAAAACACTTAGTTCTTTCAAAAATATATGTGCTCATTAATGTATATTTACTTCGTTCAAGTAATAAAGTATTCTTGTGAGTGTATAATATGCCATTGAAAATACATACGGGTAAGGGGTTCTAATGTCGGTCGCCATGTTGCCCCTCCATCTTGAAAGTACATTAGCCAAAGAGGGACATACCCATTAATTCAAGCTTTGCCTTTCACGTTTACGTTTGAGTTAACGATCATGAACGAGGTCGAACTGGAAGCCATGTTAATCTTGGACTACATTGGCCACCGTAGGAGTTAAAACGAAATCAGAATTGAGAGGAACAGAAACTAATATTCACTGGATGGTCATATAACTTTTCACCGCTAGATGGGGGTAAAAATCACACAGTGTAGCTTTAACAACTTTATTTCTGTATAACGATGAAGTCATTACCCTTTTCAGTGTAGGGGACAAGGAGGCAGATCTGGAAGCTGGACTACGGCAATTGCAGCATTTCTACTTGGACCTGGAGAAATTCCTTAATTGGCTCACTGAGGCGGAAACCACAGCCAATGTCTTACAAGATGCCACATTTAAGGAGGGACTTCTGGAAAACCCTGCCACAGTGCGGCATTTATTCGGGCAATGGCAGGTATATGAGCAGTATGCATACTGTACCTATCAGCAGTTTCCCCTCCTCTTTTAAAGCATGTAGTCACTCCGCTCCAGTCCGGGTTTTCCCCTTTTCCGCTCGCCACACTCACTGTTGAGAGAAACCCTGCTCCACAAGTTACAATCTGAAGTTCTTCACAAACATCTGTGCACAAAATAATTTTTTAAGCTACTTTTTACTTGTCCACTTTTATAAAACATTCTATCCTGATTTTTTTTTCTCGAAAAATTGCTAGTAAATTTCACCAAAAATTACACAGAAATAGCAAGTAACACATTGAATTAAACATCACATTTTGAAGTAGAAAGGCTAAATAGTTGTATTTTGTTTTATTTACTACTTTTTGCAACATTTCTGCATTCAAACACAGATTTTATTTTGAGATGTAAATATGGCACTCCTCTTAGATTTAAACAGTTCTACTGAGTAGTGTTTGATGCGGTTTTATTTTTCAGGGGTTTTAGGACTTAAACATTTTAATGAGATTACTGGTGGGGGGGGGGGGGGGGGTGAAACTCCATTCTTATTATTAGCCCTTTGGAGTTAAAGTGATATTTATCAGGAAAGCTGAAGAAACTGACGGGTCCATTGTCCAGGTCGCCCGCTGCTCAGTGGAATGGGAGATATGTGCGTTTGGCAACGGTGCAGAGACGCAGTTAAATATGAAGAGGCAGACAAAGACGTGGGCTATAAAGAGAAGCCTCTGTTCTCCCAGAAAACCATCTCTGACCCAGTCCTCGCTCGCAGTGCCCACTCTCGCCTCAAACAACAGGGCCAGTGTGCCTCCGCCACTGGCATTCTGCAGCTCGTTTCACGTCGCATGTAGACACATGGTCGCAGAATACATTTCCTCGCTCTCAGCCTCGCGATGTCCCTTTCTCCCTGCTTTTTGCCTCGCGTCAGACACGTCCACATGGTTGGGAATTAAAGGATTGTCGCTGTCAACAGTTTTCGATTCATTTGATGTCGCTCATTCACTGGATATGTTGCACAGGAAGACATATCATGTTAAGGTTTGATCTTCACTGTCAGCTTCACAGTTGCTTCGTGACTTTGGATTTGTTTGGCTTGCATCATGACTTTGAATGAAATTAGTTTATGCCTTCTCAAACTAGGAACAAGCACTTCAAATTTTGTCATGAGACGATATAAAATGTTTGGCTTGTTAACAGAATTGTTAGTATCTATTCAAAACTAATGCAAAAGCTTCTTTTTATTATATATTTGGTTTTTTGTATTTGAATATATCATTACAGTTATAGTGATTTGTGAAATACGGTGAGAAAAAAATATTTCTAGTTAAATCATGAATTTTGAAATATTTCTATAAAATAAAAATGCTGAAATATGAAAATATATTGTATACATTTTTATATACATTATTAAAAATTTTACATTTAAACTCCAAATTATTGTAGAAACAACATAAAGACAATTGCCTTTTTTAAATATTTGTTTATTGGCAACTTTTTTTTTTTTTTTTTTTTTTTTGAAAGAAGGCCAGTATAACGATACCAGTACTGCCACTGATGTATCCATGAAATAGATATTTTTCTCAGTTTTAGAATTAACAATTAACATTTAATTAGGCTTTAGAAATCATATTTTTTTTTTATTTAATTTTTTTGACCTATGTAACCTTGTAAACAGTGCTTTAAGATTTTCAGGTATTGAACACTTTTTTCAGTTTAATTTTGACAGCAATTTATTATATTATATATTGTGCAAGTGTACCTGTTTAAAATAAACCGAGAAAAACATGTTCCAAAAGTATGTCATGTCACCATGTAACAAGTATCCGTGTAAGTCTAACTCTTTCTTGATCTGTAATCGCATAGTGAACTGTTACTTGGATCTCTTTTAATCCTTGTAGGATCTCCAAGCAGAGATTGATGCGCACGGGGAGATGTACCATTCGTTGGATGAAAACGGACAGCGTATTGTGTCATCCCTGGAGGGGACGGACAATGCTGTGGTTCTGCAAAAGCGGCTTGATGACATGGGGCAGCGGTGGCATGAGTTGTGTAACAAAGTTATGAGTATAAGGTAAGACCAATTAATCATCTATATTTAACCTGGGGAAAATTCAAGCAGAGCAGAAATGGGCTTTGAAATAATAATGCCATCATATACAAGCCCCAGGCCTGTGTAATGCTATATGCAAATCATTCAAATATAAAGTAGAAGCCTGCTAGAACATTGCTCAAACTCTATCTATCTATCTATCTATCTATCTATCTATCTATCTATCTATCTATCTATCTATCTATCTATCTATCTATCTATCTATCTATCTATCTATCTATCTATCTATCTATCTATCTATCTATCTATCTATCTATCTATCTATCTGTCTGTCTGTCTGTCTGTCTGTCTGTCTGTCTGTCTGTCTGTCTGTCTGTCTGTCTGTCTGTCTGTCTGTCTGTCTGTCTGTCTGTCCATTCATCTATCTATCTGTCTGTCTCCATCCATCCATCCATCCATCCGTCTGTCTGTCTCTATCCATTCATCTTGACTATCTGTCTGTCTATCTATCCATCATCTATCAACCTATCTGTGTCTGTTTGTTCATCTATCTATCTGTCCGTTTGTCTATCTATCTATCTATCTATCTATCTATCTATCTATCTATCTATCTATCTATCTATCTATCTATCTATCTATCTATCTATCTATCTATCTATCTATCTATCTATCTATCTATCTATCTATCTGTCTGTCTGTCTGTCTGTCTGTCTGTCTGTCTGTCTGTCTGTCTGTCTGTCTGTCTGTCTATCTCTCTCCATTCATCTATCTATCTGTCTGTCTCCATCCATCCATCCATCTGTCTGTCTCTATCCATTCATCTTAAATATCCATCTGTCTGTCTGTCTGTCTATCCATCATCTATCAACCTATCTGTGTCTGTCTGTTCATTCGTCTATCTGTCTATCTATCTGTCTGTTCATCTATCTCTGTCTTTCTGTCTGTCTATCTATGTATCTATCATCTATCTGTCTGTCTCTCTGTCTGGTGTCTATCTCTGTCCATTCATCTATCTATCTGTCTGTATCTCTGTCTATCTATCTATCCATCCATCTGTCTGTCTGTCTGTCTCTGGCCATCCATCCATCCATCCATCCATCCATCCATCCATCCATCCATCCATCCATCCATCCATCCATCCATCCATCCATCCATCCATCCATCCATCCATCTATCTATCTATCTATCTATCTATCTATCTATCTATCTATCTATCTATCTATCTATCTATCTATCTATCTATCTATCTATCTATCTATCTATCTATCTATCTATCTATCTATCTATCTATCTATCTATCCATCTATCTATCAACACCTTACCACATAGTAACACCCTGGCAACTACCTAGAAACAGGTTTGCGTCTTTCGCACCACTCATATTTTCAGAAAATGTGAAAAATAATACTTTCAAATAATGTCTTAATTCATACAGCCACATTTCCCTCGGTACGGGGAAAATATGGTAAAAGCTTTTTTAATGTTCATGCATATTCAAACACAAGATGTGAAGATTTGTCAATTGTCCACCTTTATCTAGCACTTTCTTTGTTAAATTCAACGGTGGTGTGGCAGTATAGTGCTCTCTGGTGGTCTCTGTGATTTAACACTGGGCAGTATCACACATCTTACCATCCATACGACTCTTTAGGCCGTATCTGGATACAGGTGTGGATCAGTGGAAACACTTGCACATGTCCTTACAAGAGCTGCTCAACTGGCTGCAGTTGAAGAGGGAGGAGCTAGAACAGCAGAAACCTGTAGGGGGCGACGTGCCGACCGTGCACCAACAACTCCTTACGCACAAGGTGAGTCTAGGACGCGTCCTCTTCGCCCCTCACTGAAAGCTTGAAGAGTGAGGTTCAAGATGTGATTTATACATTCTGTCTTTCGTTGCGCCAAAGTGTGATCATTATCGGAGTCTGGTCTTGTTAAATATTTAAACAGATGGAGATTGTATCTTGCGTAGGAGAGGTGCAAAGTCCCTTGTCTCTTTGCATGGTTGTGTGGACCAATTAACATCTGCTGATGGGCATCAGCTGTCAGGGGCCGCAGTAAACAGGATGTGGTCATGAAGTAGTTATTGTTGGGGAGCACAGAGAGCGTGAGTCACTCTGTCACACTTTACAGGTGCAGTTTACTGGAAAGTAAACTGGCATGTGTGTAGGAGCTGCAAAGTAAGTCTCAGCAGAAACGTAATTGAACAAAGTTTTTGCAAACTGCTAAATAAATTGGCCGCTGTGCTGTACTTGTCTGAGAAAACATCAGATTTCTTTTTTCACTCAGACCTGGAAATATTTGAGGAGTTTTTTAAAATGGAAAAAGTTCTGATATGAATGTTGCTTATCAAACATAATTCAATTCACATTGATGTGTATTGTGCTTTTACAATACATATCGTTTCAAAGCAGCTTTACAGAAAATACATGTTTGTATGTTACAATTAAGAGTGATGTGTTATCAGATAGATCGCAGCAAAAACAGTGAGTGCGTTAGAGCAATCATTACATGTTGCGATAATGATTACAATATATGAAAAAGTTGGCAGTTTTGCGTTTAAGCAAATTTTTTGCACTGATCACGTGAACTCAGTGTCATAGAAGGTCATGTGTCCATTGAAGCAAAGGATACCTTTTGGATCATTCTCAAATCATGCTGGATAATGTGATCATTAGGATTTTTCACAAACTTGTGGAATTAATTTTTATTAAAAAATTTATAACAGAAACATTTTCACTAATAGTAAATTTTAATAAAAAAATAGAAAGTAACAATGCTCGGCTTGCTTTAATATCTTGCAATTGGCTTTATAATACTTTATTTTATAGTACGTTTACTTAAGTATTGGTTAATATAAGGTAACTACATGGGTTATGTTTTGGGGTAGTTTCAGGGTTAGCTATTTTACCCAGTTATTGCAGTTACTATAATAAGTTCATAGTACGTTCATAGGGAACAGGGCTGTAAAATAAAGTGCTACAATACTTTTCAGTTTAATGGTTTAGAAAATCTTTTAGTGTTTGTTTTGCTCATAAAAACATTGTTGAATGAATAAAATGTGCCCACCGAATGAATAAAATGTCCTTAGTGTCATTATGTTTGCAGTGTTTATAGTATTTATTAATAGATTGAGTTGACCTTTTATTTATGTTTTCAGTTTAATTTAAATAATTATTTAGGAATTACTAAAACTTTTGTAATTTTGCATTGTGATTGACATTTTATTCGTTTTTGATTTTAGTACCTCAACTTAAAATTATTTCAGTTGAACATTTCTAAAGTCTAACCTTTTCATTTGATATTAGTATTTTATTTGATTTCAGCTTTAAGTCAAGTATCAAAATAGATGTTAGTTTAAAGGGATACTCCACTTTTTTTTGGAAATAGCCTCATTTTACAACTCCCCCAGTGTTAAACAGTTGAGTTTTACCGTTTTCGAATCCATTCATCTGATTTTCTGATATTCTCATTGACTTCCATAGTATATATTTTTTCCTACTATGGAAGTCAATGAGACCAGAAACTGTCTGGTTACTTATATTCTTCTAAATATCAGAAAATCGGCTGAATGGATTCGAAAACGATAAGTCAACTGTTCAACTATGGGGGAATTGTAAAATGAGCCTATTTTCAAAAAAAAAAAAAAACTGGAGTATCCCTTTAAGGCATGAGGTGTCTGTGTTGTTTTAGTACCTGGTTCTCAAAAGGAATTCTGCGGTCCATGTAATGATGTTCCCTGAAAAATGGCTGAAAGACCGTGAGCAGTAAAACTCTCAGACCAGGATCACTAGAAAACGTACACAAACATTGTAACAGCATTGTGTTAATTGGATTAGGTTGTACTGATATTTGTGTATCCAGTGCATTGTATGATGAGCCTTATTTGCATAGGAAGGAGGCATGTTTGCCCAGGAAAGAATGACAATGGCTTGATTTAAATATGCATGAGAAAACACTATACTGGAAAAAAAATTGCACCTGGTTAAGTTTGACTGGAGGGAGGTATACAGTATGTGATTACAATGCAGGTTTTTGATGGATTTAGTGCTAAAATTGCAGAAAATTTCACCCCTCCTCATTGTGCCATTTAGTACTTTTGGTAACAAGTCATTGTGCTTTCACAGGGATTCAGAAGAGAGTTGGGTGCCAAAGAACCTGTAGTCAATGGAACACTTGACAATGCTAAAACCTTCCTTGCCGAGATGCCTCGTGAGGGTCTGAAACAGAGGCCTGGACAAAAGGGTATGAAGTCTTCTGCACCTACACATATGCCCACTACAGTAACTTAAATAGTCTCTAACCTGTATTTCACTTTGTGTGCTGCCCAGATGTAAGTCCTGAGGAGAGGGTTCAAAATGTGGGCCGCATATTGCGTAAAGAAGTGGAGGATGTAACGGTGCGCTGGAAGAATTTGGGTGCAGCTGCTGTTGACTGGCAGCAACAGCTAGAATTGGCCATGGAGAGGCTGATGGAGCTGCAGGACGCCCAGGATCAGCTGGATTTCAAGCTACGGCAGGCTGAGACTGTGAAGAATTCTTGGAAGCCTGTTGGAGAGCTGCTTGTAGATGATTTGCAAAACCACATAGACCGAGTAAAGGTCAGTGTCCTCTTATCCCTTATGAAAAAGCTTTTGTGGAGATGTACGATGGCAATACCATGGTATACTCTGAAGCAGCTTGGATTAGCATGGTTGTACTGTGGTATGTATGTTTATTATTTTAATATTTAAGCCTTTGGGCCAAAAGGCATTCAAGTTTTATGTATTTTTCCAGGTATTCCAGGAGGAGATTGCTCCCATTCAGGATAATGTAAATCAGGTCAACCAATTGGCCTCCACATTTAGACCACCTGACATTCAGCTCTCTCCAGACAACCTGAGTAGAATCGATGACCTCAACATGAGATGGAGGCTTCTGCAGGTATCCATTCATGTTCTTTCATTTGAAGTCAACGTGAATTTCCTTTTGCAACCTTGACTTCCAAAAAAAAGACCATGTTTAAAGGTGCATTGCGCATGCCGTTTTTCTAATCCATACATGCTAAAACAGTTGCCTGATGGGCTGAATGAGCCCTTCTCTGATCACTTAGATTTCATTAAAAATATCTTCATTTGTGTTCCAAAGATGAACGAAAGTCTTTTGAGTTTGGATGGAACGACATGAGGGCGAGTAATTAATGACGGAATTTTCATTTTTGGGTGAACTATCCCTTTAATGACATCAGCGAAAAGAACAGTTGTTTTAATTAAAGATTACAAAGAGAAATGTACACTAATGAATTGTTCAAAATACAATTTGGAATGTGTACTAATTGAATTAATTATTTATAAATCAAGTCAGGTGACCGCTTTAGCTCCTGACAAAAAGAGAAGGAAAAAAATACAGTTCAATCTTTGAGAAGCTGTAGAAAAGTGTACATGTCAGCAATAGATGCAACAAGCAGATCATAGGATCTGTCCTTCAGAGATTTGACAAAGGACACAGAAAGGCATTATTTAATAAAAAGAGGTTGGGAAGAAACATAAAAACAATCGTGATGAAACATTCTGCGCGTTTACAGAATATGTTTCTTTGAAATTGTTTTATTAACCATTACTGGCCATAGACTGTGAAAAATATGGACAAACCGTCTGTGACGTCACCCATAGACTTTCTGAAGAACAGTTTTGAGGCTGTTTAGGGGGGGTATGGGCGGCGCCATATTGGAAGATCTTGAGAAATACAAATGTCCAGAAAGGATAAAGAGGTGGTATGATGTGTTGTGTAAGATCATGGCACAAGACGTCAAATTCACTCGTTATCAGCTGTCAATCAAAGTTAACCCCCCTTATGTGTCATACTTTTTATATCTAAATACAATCTAAACTAACGAGTTAGAAAAAAATTCACCCCCATCCCAGTTGTCAGGCTCTCGGAAACTATCGAAAAATACAATAAAAGTCCATGGGACCAACTTGTAAAAGCATGAATTTATGCCGTGAAAACGGACATTTTAACATGGGATCTATGGATATTTGCTCCCTTTTGGGACCTCCCTCTAGCGGATTTTAGATGTATTGAAGTTTTTCACACTTCCGGGTAGGCTTCATTTTTCAGATTAGAACGTTGCCGCTTGTTACTGGCATGTGTTTCCTTCTTTTCCAGTGTTCTTGTTAACTAAAACTTTTTAAAATTGATTTCGTTAATTGAAATAAAGCTAAAGTGTGTGTGGTAGATGGAAAAAAAAAATGTAAAAAGACAAATGTTGCCCATGTTACTGAAATAATAAAAAATAATTTTAAGTCGAAGTACTACCATTACTAAACCGCAGACTAAAAAAAAAATAAAGCTATTAAAAAATATGACAAAAAGTGACAAAAGCTATTATATAAAGCTAAAGCATTATATTAAACTAAAATGAAAATGAAAACTGAGAATATAAATAAAAGCTGATTCAAAATGTTAGTAAATGGTATATAAATAATAAAATATTCTTTACAGCAATTCATTCCTGTTCCTTCCGCCTCTTGTGTGTTTTTTTAGGTCTCCATTGAGGAGCATCTGACCCAGCTGACCACAGCCTACAAGGACTTGGGGCCTCAGACTCAGACTTTCCTGCATGGTGAGTGTATATTTGTGCTTCTGTTTAGCAGTATTATGAGCATTGTAATGACAACACATTGTACTTTTCTGAACCACTAATTTTACTTAACTGTTAAGTTGCTTACTGTACATAAAATGTCTCTTGAACCAAATGAAGAAGCGACTGGTGAATGGAAAGTGCTTTGAAACTGAGGTAACATGAATGGGTTTTCTTTTCTGCACACAGCGTCTGTTGAAAGCCCTCTTGAACGCTCTATTTCGCCCAACAATGTCCCCTACTATATCAAGTAAGTCTTCCCAAACTCAACCCACATGTTGATGTCAGGCACATTCAAGGTCCACACTGAATTAACAAATTGAGTTTCAACACTATGAAAGCTCTCAGACTAAGAAATGCATCATAGCTGGCAGCAGACTACCAAAGAAAAGTGATTTTTGCGTGACCTTTTTCCAAACAGAGATATCACCCTGGAAAATTTGTGCAGAATAATCTGAGATGATAAATTAGGCTCTGCCAATGCATGTAGCAGCATGTATCACATAAACGGAGAACTTCTGCACACAGATGACTGAGTGAGCGAGTTTCAGAACTTCTTATCTTCATATTAAACTGGGAAGTTTGCCAGTGTCCATATAAAAATTCCATGCAGATAAAAATGTCGTCTTTGTAACAAGAGATGTACAAATGTGTATAGTTACAAAACGGTACAATTGACTCAACAATATAAGGGTGAGTTGAGCCCTCAAATAAATTGTCAGCCCTTCTTATGCAACTTTCTGTGATTAAAATTTTTTTTTGCCTATAGTTCAAAATGGAAAGTTTAATGAATTTCATGTCAAAGCAATCTTCATAAAAATACAGCCATTTTAAAGTGCCAATGTATAAACCATGTAAATGATTTGGAGGTTAGCCGTGAGTTATTCAATGATGCATTCCCCCCCAAAGCGGTAGCAGTGAGAAAGTGTGTCAGATTCTATGGGGTAAGCTGTGCCATTGGCTCAACTATAGTCATTTTTTAAAAATTGTATTGTTATTATTATATTTTTGACACGTACACAGCTTAGCATCTTTTTAAGTCATATTTCTGTATGATATAAATGCTTTTATTTCCTGTGAATATGAATATTACATTCACCTCTATATAAGTTTTCTTTGCCAAGAAGACAATTTAAAGTGGTCTGGAAACATTAAAACAGACACTGGAAACTTTTTTTTTTTAATAAAAAATAAAACCGGGATTATTGGAGTATATTTTACAAAAAAAAAAATACTATTTAATTTTAAAATCAGTGTTTTACTTTGCTATTTCTTTGTAATTATTTGTGAAATTGCACTTTCTGAGTGAAAATAATCACTGACACATTTTTTTTTGCCAGTGATATATACGGTATATTATAATAGTCATTCCATTGTTGTTGTTTCATCGCTTTTGTGGCTCAAAATCGATATCATCATCAAAAAAAAATCATTCATTTCATCTCTAAAGTATATGCACAAGCTTCATATACAGTCAGAGCTGCATTTGTGCTCATGGCAGTGCATTAATCTGACTTCATAGGAGAGAACTGACTCTTAATGATGCTGTCATAGGTTATGAATGTCATTAATGCTGGTCAAGCAGAGCAGTACTTTCCGTCAGATGGCACTAGAATTTGTTATTTCCAGCCTATTGCATATGATAAGCTGCAGGGAAATAAAGGATATCGCTTTATAATAACTTCCATTAATAAGTTATCAACAAACATTAATGCTTAACAGACCAGTAGTTCATTTACTAATTTATATGAAATATACTGTATGATTCCAAGTCTCCTGACATTTATACACTAGTGATCTAAATGTTTGTTAATATCAGTAATGAAGGTTATTATGAAAGTTTTATCCACTTTCATACACTTTTTATAGGATTTTTACTCATTAACTTTATAATTTCAGACCATCTAATACATTAAGCAAACTAAGCAAATTATTGCATATTATGTTGATCATGGTTTATTTTAAATTTATGCAAAATGTAAGCCTGGTAAAATGAGATTCCTGCACAGTGGCAGCATGCAGCTTTTGTTCTAGCCCTCCCCAACAAAACAGTAAATAGCCTACTGGTCATTTTCACACTAATTGGCTGCAGTGTCTCAAACATAGTGAACTGCCTAGCTAGATATGAATTGTTTTTGTTTCGTTTCTTTGCATCAATCTAACTTTGAATTCCCTTTTTTAGCATCCCACATTCGATTCGAGCATTTTGATCATCATAGGCGAACTTTTTTCTACCGTTTGATTTGAGCTTTTTTTCTTAGTAGGCTTATTAGTAGTGTGATTTATTTTCCATAGTGTTTGACCTTTTTTTTTTTTGCAGTCTGTGGTTGACTCGTTCGAACGTTTGATTTGAGCAATGTAAATAATCAGAACGTTCGAATGATTGATTCGAGCATTTTCATCACCCATTGATTGAGCCTTTTTTGGCATCATTGGAGAGCGGTTTAAGCTTTTTTAATAAGGGAGAGTTCAAACGTTGTATGAACAATTTTGGCAACCAAAGTTCAACCGTCCGATTTAGTTGTTGGCCATCATTAAAGGAGTAGTTCACTTTTGAAAAAACTTTTGCTGATAATTTACTCACTCCCACGTCATCCAGGATATCCATTTCATTCTATCCTCAGCCGAAAAGAAATTAAGGTTTTTGATGAAAACATTCCAGGATTTTTCTCCATATAATGGACTTTTATGGGAACCAAACGGTTCAAGGGCCAAAAGACAGTTTCAGTGCAAACCGTTCAAAGGGCTTTAAACGATTCCAGACGATGAATAAGGGTCTTATCAAGCGAAACGACCGCTCATTTAAAAAAAAAAAAAAAAAAAAAAGTTTAAGTTTTATAAATCAAATGGTCGCCTTGCTCTGTTAGGGTTAGGATTAGGGTGTGATGCGCATTCGTGACTCTCCTATTCGAACTTGTTCATCAAAATGAACAAATCTTTTGCCGAGTCAACTCATTCATTTCGTTTGTTGAGTAAACCAAATGACACGAACAGAAGAGTAACGAACGCACATCACAGAACAGAGCAAGGCGACCATTTGTGCTTATAAAACTTAAACTTTGTTATTTTTTAAAAAAAAATGAGCGATCGTTTCGCTTGATAAGACCCTTATTCATCGTCTGAAATCTTTTAAAGCCCTTTGAAGTCCATTATATGGAGAAAAATCCTGGAATGTTTTCATCAAATTAATTTCTTTACAACAGAAGAAAGAATGACATGAATATCTTGAATGACATGAGGGTCAGTAAATTATCAGCAAAAGTTTTTTTTTTAGTGAACTACTCCTTTAAGTTTAGAATATCGGTTTTGACCGTTGTATTACGGAAACGTTCGAAGTTCGAACGTTAACAACTTGTCGAATCACGTGGGTATTCGAACGTAGAATCGATTGTTTAAGCATACGAACACATTAGAACATTTCATTCCCGCATTTTAGGAAATATTTTTTGCTGCTATCGAACATTTTGATGTCCACAAAATGCTCAGAATCGCACGCAAGCAATGTCCTAAAATGCGGTCTAGGTAGGTGGTATGCTAGGTTTTGAATTGAAGCACCTCCTGTAAAGTGAGCGAATGAGAGAGAGAGGGAGAGGGAGAGAGAGAGAGAGAGAGAGGAGTTGGAGGGGGAAGGGAGCAGGAGGAAAAGCTCCGCCTCGTCTGAGCCGCTCTGGCGGAGGGAGATCGCAGGGAAGTCGGATGCTTTTTCCCCTGTAGAGAGGGAACACCGCGGAGGTGATTCGCCCCAAAACAACATTTGGGATTTTAAAAAACAAACACGTTGGATTCGGCGATTGTAAAGAGACAAGATGAGGGAGAACTTGAGAAAGTAAGTGCAATGCTAACCCAAATAAATGTCGGCTCGTGCGAGTAGAGGACGCCGAAGGAGTTTTGCATTCGTCCATCTGCCGTGTATAGTCGCTGCTTCTTTTCCTTGCTCGTTTTAGCAGGTGCTTGTTCGGTTTTTACAAGGAGCCAGTGCAGGAGGGAATGTCCACGTCTTTTAGCGACATGCCAGTTCAGCGCTTGATTTGTTTATTTTTCTAATGCCAAACACATCGATAGTTCCTGATGCATCTAACGTTACTGTGCCCTTCTTGCAGCTTGCCGACTGATAAACCTAACGTGGCGTTCATGTTGTCATTTATGTTTTTGGAGGTGTATTTGATAGAAAGCCGTATTTATAACGACGCTTGGCCTTAAGGGTCCTCCATATTCGTGCGTTTCCCTTAAGTTAACATTATAGCACACAGAAGATAACTGTTTTGGTTTTAACCACATACTTACGGCTGCGTTTGCATTCAACCATAACCAAGAGCCACAATTAGAGGTGTCTGCGTGAAGCGTGTTTGTGTGTGGGTACACTGTGCTGTTAGATGCGTTCATGCATGTAGGTGGGCATTCCTTTTTCTTGTCCAAACCCACATTACTGCTGTACTTCCGCTCATGCAGTGCCTTGAGATGTGCAGGTATGGTGTTCTCTGTGGGAAATTTGCCATCAGGCCATTGGCATGCTCTACTCTGAGACTACCTGAACCTAGAGGGCGCTGCCAGATACTGACTGTGTCTCAAGCCTATAGTGAGCTGCTTGTGATGCCCTGAAATTCTGTGTTTTTAAACTTTTTGATATAGAAGACCACACCTTCTAAAAAAATA
Source organism: Cyprinella venusta (assembly GCA_038021265.1). NCBI lineage: Eukaryota > Metazoa > Chordata > Actinopteri > Cypriniformes > Leuciscidae > Cyprinella > Cyprinella venusta. Next base: position 35,022,026 of record CM075866.1, read on the forward strand.
TATATAGTGTATGTGTGTGTGTGAACCTGACTTCGGAGTGGCTACAGAAAAAAAGAGACTGCGACCAGACCCATGCCAAAACAAGGATAAACATCAGAAGGGCATTAAATGTAGTCACACAATGCTGTTGTTGTTATTAACAATTTGAGAACAAAGAATAATTTGCACAGTTTATCGTAATATGATTAGCGATCGTTAGATTTAATTAGCGCGATTTACTTCAATGCTTTTTTTTCCTTAGTTGGTCAAAATGGATGTTACTTATTCATATGACATTTTCCGGTGAAATTCATTATGTTGGTCATACTTCCAAAAAGTGTAATCTGTGATTCCATCCGATATTCACTCCGGTGCGGTGACTGACAGATGCACCTTCTCCTCAAAATGTTGGATTCATCTGTGCTGTGCCGTGCTGAGGCACAACTCATGTAAAGTTGATGATTCCGTGGATAGCTGCAATTGCAGATTTCGAAACGGAGAGGGCGACAAAAATTGCTTAACTTAATTTGGTGAGTTAAAGCAACGTCGAAGCGTATGTTGTCATAACTTTGATCATATAATTTTTTACATTGTACATTTTTTATTAGTTTAATTCAGAATTAATAATATTCTTTATTGCTTTTATTTGGAGATGCTTTAAATTGAACTAAAGTTTCCTTAAAGATTTTTTTTTAATCAATTGTTAATTTACGTGCTTTCAAACTTTCTTTTCATTAAAGAATCAGTTTCCACAATAATATATTATTTTCAACATTGATAATAAGATATGTTTCTTGGGCACCATGCATATTAGAACGTTTCTGAAGAATCATGTGACACTGAAGACTGAAGTAATGATGCTGAAAATTCAGCTTCGCCATCACAGGATTAAATTATGTTTTAAAATGTATTAATATAGAAAACAGTTTTTATTAAATCTGTTCTATGTTAGCTGATTAACACCCCTAGCAAAACAACATACTCTGGCTGTCCCATGGTAAATGGCATTAGTATTACCATAGTGCTTTTTTTTAGTATGGTTTCACCCCATAATGTTTGCATTTCAGAGACAGTGGTGTTTTCCCACAACTCCTTTTAAAGGTCTTTCATTTTGACCCCTTTGACTTTTTCAGAATTTTTTTCTTTCGGAAGGCAAAAAATGCATGAAAGTTCACTTTCATCTAATTTTTGTTGATGGTGTTTTTTTTTTTTCCTGCTTTAACACTGTTGGGGCTGGGTATAATTTATAGTTTTGAAGTTTCTCCACCTTATTAGAATTCTGCAGAGCCACTTATCTGGCTTAAGCCCAAAATCACAAACATCCTGGCCCATAGCAACACTTCAAAACAAGGCATCTCAGTAGTGTAAATTGCATTTCCACTAACGGGTTCATTTAGATCCATTGTAACAAAACAGTCAGGCACTGTTCTGAATGTAGAAATTGACTCCCTTCTTTTAAGATTTAAATGAAGAGGACTGAGTACTATGGAGGGATTTATTGGGTCAGATTCAAAACTAAAAGTCTTAAAGGGATACTCCACTTTTTTTGGAAATAGGCTCATTTTACAACTCCCCCAGAGGTAAACAGTTGAGTTTTACCGTTTTCAAATCCATTCAGCCGATTTTCTGATATTTAGAAGAATATCAATAACCAGACAGTTTCTGGTCTCATTGACTTCCATAGTAGGAAAAAAAATATACTGTGGAAGTCAATTAGACCAGAAACTGTCTGGCTACTGATATTCTTCTAATGATCAGAAAATCGGCTGAATGGATTCGAAAACAGTAAGACCCAACTGTTTAACTCTGGGGGAGTGGTAAAATGAGCCTATTTCCAAAAAAAGTGGAGTATCCCTTTAAATGAAACTAAAAGTCTAAATTTGAAACTACAAGTCTAAGTCGGAAATGAATTTGGTATTTAGGATTGGGAATTTTGTATTTAGGATTTTGCATTTGGTCATTTAGCCATTTAGGATTGGGGATTTGAGGATAGAGGAGTGTATGCAAATTAAAAGTCATGGCCCAAAAACTGGAGGCTGGGTTTGAAGTGGCTGATGCGCAGAGCCACCTTATGGACAGCAGAGGGCGCTCCATTGTAAGTGGCTAATATGTGGAGAAGGAGGGTCCTAGAGATAATCGAGCACACATTTAAACGTCTGTGTGAAGGAGACGGTGACGCAGACAAAACTGCTATGTGCGTTTGAGCCATAGGATCTGAACAATCATGAGCAACTAACTATTGACATATTATCATAGATAGCATGTCTAACAAATTGTTTCCGTAATGTCATTGGCATCATAGTTCTACTTTAACATATGTTTTAAATCAATGTGCTTGAGTATTTGTTGAAAATGACCTTTATGTATGAAGAACATAATTGAGCTATTCTTGAGTTTGAGGACTACAAAGATTTATTGTTGGATGTAAAAAGACTCAAGGCCCTCCTCCACACTTTATCTCTGTCATTATCTATATAACTTTAGATGGAGGATGACACTGTATCAAACACTAAATATAAGTCATGAACACATTTATGGATGTTGTTGTGCCTTTTGTTGGCTTTTGGTATGTATTTATGTATTTACGACTCGGCTCGGTTTGCTTTTTCCACTGCAGTTTAGTACCGCTTCAGAGGGGTGGGATTATAGACTGATCATTATAGTTGCGCCTTCATCTTGTGTACTGACCTCGCAATGCATTCTCATCCTTTAGCGTCATATGTGACGCTATATGACAAAACGGCCAAATACTACGCACATGGCACCCGTTATCGTTAATATAACACGCGCTGTGATGGGTAGGTTTAGGTGTGGGGTAGGGTAGGGTAGTCTCATATTATGCTAAAGGATTTATGACGCCTTGGGTTTGCGTGTTATAGTAACGATAAAGGGTGCTATGTGTGTAGTATTACGCCGTTTTGTCGTATAGCGTCATATATGACGCTAAAAGATGAGAACCGGCTGGACCACGATACAGCCATTTGGTTTTTCAAGTTGCGTGCGACGGGCGTTGAAAAAACTTGCGAACAAATGATACTTTGGTCGCTGGCTGTTGCGGACTATTTAAATCGAACGGGTTTGGTGTCTTGTGTCGCAAATCCAATGACTCTGGTTGTGACGATTCTCTCTGACCAATCAGTGATCTGCAGTGTTTACACGTCACATTTTAGTAGCGGTACTTTAGGATCGGTACTTTGCTTGGAGGTTAAAAAAATGTACCAAGTACCAAACCCCCCAAAAGTGAGCCGTACAATGCAGTGGAAAATTGCCTTTCTAAAGCACGTTTTTCAGCGAGAGGTACTTATTGTAATTCTTGTCTTTTCTTTCAGTCACCAGACCCAAACAACATGTTGGGACCACCCAAAGATGGCAGAACTGTACCAGTCATTAGGTAGGCCTGATTCAAGTCTGATGTCCATGAAGTAGAGCTGGATGATGTATTGAATATTAATAGCTTGTTCATGATGATCTTGCTGGTGACTGTCCAAAGATGATGCTAAAAATGTTAATGGAGGTCTTCATATTGCATTTTACTGTGTATTAAAATGTCTTTGCTTTGTGATAACAAATGAATATACACTAAAGCACACCACAGAAGGTTTTTTTTTTATTTTGAAGGAATGCATTAATTATTCAGCAAGTATTCATTAAATTGATAAAAAGTGACTTAATACTTTTACATACATCAAAAAAACCTGAAAAAACTTGTTTTTCAAAATTGTTAATAAGAAATTTCTTGAGCAGCTAATCAGTATATTAGGATGATTTCTGAAGGATCATGTGAAACTGAAGGCTGGAGTAATGATGCTGAAAAGTCAGCTTTGATCACAGGAATAAATTACATTTAAAAATATATTAAAATACAAACAAAATTTTACACTTCAGTTCTTACTGTATTTTTTTTTATCTAATTAATTTAGCCAAACTTCTTAATGGTTTTAATGTACATTTAAACCTGTATTTGATTCATGTAATACATAAAATGTATAATATATTGTTATATAAATATGCGTAGATTAGCTGTCACAAAGCTGTAATAATTTTTTTAGCTATATTGCACAACATTCCTATGAAGTAGTTAGATCTCTCACATTTGCAGTAATCTGTGTTGTAGTGTAATTGCCCTAAAGTAAAATGTCAGATTGTTAGTTGAAACATTTTTGATGAGTGGATTAAAAATTGCAAAGACTAATTTGATGATACCAGCTTGATGTCTCTGCTGCCTGTTTTTCAGATCCTAACAAATAAGATCAAAAATAGAAATTGTCAGATGCAGAGATGAGAGCTTTTACTGTGACAGTAATGAAATGTTGCATGAACGGTTTGCTAAAATGAACATGTCCCATTTTCTCGTGCTAAACAGCGGATCTCAACAACGTACGATTCTCTGCATACAGGACGGCTATGAAGCTCAGACGAATGCAGAAAGCTCTCTGCTGTGAGTTCACACAACTTACTCTTTGCAATCACACAACCCTGTTAATCTGTTTCATTTTTTTTTTCCTGAAAATTAATTCTACTCAACTCATGACAATAAGCTAAAAAGTCTTTATTTAGGCTCAAACCATGTCTCAGAGATACATTTTATGAAGAGGAAAGGGTTCAAATTAGCTTCTATGTCTGTCAGATTTCATAGTAAGTTGTAAATAATAAAGAAAAGAAAAAAATAACATAACTATAAATATAGTATAACGCTATAACGTCTTGGGCTGGGTTCAAAATATCGCTTTCTCGGTTTTACTCAATTCTCAATTTAATGGTGAGACTTTTATTTGTTGTGTTCAGGCTTGATTTTGTCATCAATTTTTATATAAGAATTTGGATTTACAGTAGATTTATCAGATTTCAAATATAAAGAATTATCAATATCGGCATAAATTTTCATATCGGTACATCCCTAAAATAAATAAATATGAATGAACATCAGAAGGTATGTTGAAAGATGCAATACAAGTTTTTGAAAGTATTGTCTCATGTAATCACTCAATCATTGTTTAAAGCAATTGTCACGTCATGTTTACCTCAGGAAAGCCGTACAATGTCCATAAACTCACTAGTTACTTAGCTAGAAAAATGAACTCTAAAGAGAAGCTTATTTAATATATTTATTAAAAGCTACCTTTAACGGAGTAGTTCACTTTTAAGAAACTTTTGCTGATAATTTATTCAGCCCCATGTCTTCCAAGATGTCCATATCATTCTTTCTTCAGTCAAAAAGAAATTAAAGTTTTTGATGAAAACATTTCAGGATTTTCTCCATATAATGGACTTCATTGGGAACCAAACTGTTCAAGGTCCAAATGACAGTTTTATTGCAGTTTCAAAGAGCTTTAAACGACACCAGACGATGAATAAGTGTCTTATCTGGCGAAACGATCAGTCATTTCAAAAATGTCTCAAAAAGATTCGTTCATTTTGATAAACAAGTTCGAACAGGAGAGTCACGAACGCACGTCATAGAACAGAGCAAGGTGAGCAATTGTGCTTAAACTTTAACTTTTTTATTTATTTTTGAAATGACCAATCGTTTCGCTAGATAAGACCCTTATTCATCGACTGGTGTCGTTTAAAGCCCTTTGAAGCTGCACTGAAACGCTCATTTGGAACTTGAACCGTTTGGTTCCCATTGAAGTCCATTATATAGAGAAAATTCTGGAATGTTTTCATCAAAAACTTTAATTTATTTTCGACTGAAGAAAGAATGACATGGACATCTTTGATGACATGGGGGTGAGTAAATTGTCAACAAATGTTTTTTTAAAGTGAACTACTCCTTTAAGATGTTTATATTTCAAAAAAACCGAATTGAATAAACATTATTGTTATCAGAGCACTTGATCAAATTTTGCATTTTTCTGTGCACAGTGGATCTTCTGGGCATGTCTGCAGCCTGTGAGGCCTTTGAGCAGCACAATCTGAAACAGAATGAGCAATTCATGGACATCATGCAGGTGATCAACTGTCTGACCAGCATCTACGACCGCCTGGAGCAGCAGCACAGCAGCCTGGTCAACGTGCCTCTCTGCGTGGACATGTGTCTCAACTGGCTGCTCAACGTTTATGATACGTACGTTTCACTTTTTGTTCTTGCTTTGCTTGTTTAAGATGTTATGGACTAGTTCAATTATTGAAAGCAGGTCATATGTGGTTGGAACAACATGAGTGCAAGTAAATGATGAAAGAGTTTCAAATTTGGGATGAACTAATCCTTTAAATATTAGAACACATGAGTCAGAGGGAATCAAGGAGTTGGACTCAATTGGTACTCAGCATGTTTCTCAGTAGGATCACACTGAGCCATAAATCATGCAGTGTTTGTACATGGAGGTGATAGATTCCACAGAAGCCCCCTGTCTTTCCCCCAAAGTAAACAGAGAGAAAAACGTTAGAGGTCTTTTCATTCTACTACACCTATTTTTTACCTAGATTGTCTTGCAAAGCAATGTTTTTCTCAGAAGATGGGATAAAGAAATGCAGTCGCCAGGGTTCCATTGGATACTTTAAACGTTTTCTAATTTTAAATTTGAGGACTAAAAATGTGAATTGTGGTATGACCTAATATAAATATTGTAATATAAAATACTAATATAAAAACACTTTTGTTTTATAACATAAGATTAATAAAACTTAGTCCCTAACTACATATATTTAAAACATTTTAAATATTGTAATTTATTAAATAATTTTTTTTTTTACTTCTAATTATTTGTAAGAATGCAAGCACAAATATGTGTTCTCCTGTGTTTACAATATTTGTGTCTAAATTAAATCTGTCAACTTTCAAAATTATATATAATACATATTGTATTGTTGCATTTTTGTATTGCGATAAATTATATGAACAATATACGTTATTACACCCCTAATGTTAACTGTTGTATTTACATTGTAATGGGCTGTAGATAGTTGTAAGCATGCATATTTTATCCTCCTAATCTTTTTGAACGAGAAACTGGAAGTAGTAATGCATAGACATTTCAAAATAAGAGTCTTGATATATTTCAGGCTTTAATTTTGATTGGAATTTAATTGAGAAGTTTACAAAACTGTACAAGAAATAAATGCTACGTATGATTTGTATTGATTACATTTCAATGCATATTTAATAAATAAAACATGTTTTACATATAGTTCACATAGTTTCAAACATATTTTGCTTGTATAAACAGCATTAAGCCATGTGTCAACTTTAAAGTTAAATGTTTACCCCAGTCTAAGTATTTAAGTAAAGTAAAACTGAGATTTTTCTTTGTCCAAGACTTTAAAAAGGTCTTAAAAAGCCTAAAATTTGATGTTAAAGGTCAAACATTTAAGACAAATTTAGAAGAAATCCTTTGTTTTTAAAAGCAAAAACAGTATATTTTACCAGTGAATGGTAGAAACATTTAGAGTTGTTTTGTTCCTGATCTTGAATGTTATCTGCAAAAAAGAGATTAAAAAAAGAGCGATTGTCGGTCTTGCTTTAGTCATTTGTCACCTTGTTATTTTATTTCTTCCCCGCAGAGGACGAGCTGGCAAGATTCGTACCCTATCTTTCAAAACAGGAATAATCTGTTTGTGCAAAGCTCACCTTGAAGATAAGTACAGATGTAAGTTCTGCTTGTCTTATGCGTTTCCTCTTTTCAATTTTTTTTTTCCTCTTCTCGATGTCGTAATTAGAACCACGATATTTGTTCGGTTTACTGAAAATGTACTACTAGCAGTTTACAGCTCTCTCAGGTGTTGGCAGAGTCTTGTAGCATGTTGTCATTGTTTAGTTGTTAATAGCACTGCTGTAAACGCTGTTGTAAAGCTTTGGAGTTTGCTCTTTTAGAGTATATATAGCACACAGTATAGTGTAACAGCTGGGGGAATTCCAGAAATCAAGGTTAACCTACCATCACATATACCATGAACTGTTGGTTAATGGGGTTTATGCGCAACAAACCTCCGTATTCTATAAAACAGGTTGCATCTCTTCTGGTTCAGGTCTTTTGTTTGTGCTTTATTAAATATAGAGCTGTTTTGCTAAAGATACCTTCAAAGGAACGAGCAAAGATGAGCATGACCGATGTCAAAAAGTTTGGTTTATTTTTCTTCTGACTAACATTTATAGGTATTTAAATTGAATAAAACTGCAACAATAAAAAGAACTAGCTTGGTTAGCTGATTACCTTAAAAGTTCATATATATCGCCGTCAATTGTTACCACTTTTTTCCACCAAGTGGATTTTTTTTTTCTTTCTTCTTTTGCTTAATGGCGATTTACATTCTTATCACATATCGCCACCTATTGGTCAGTTGTGCAATCTATAGAGCAGGTTATGTTCATAGATTAAAGGGGCTTTCGCACCGGGGAAACCTTTTCATAGTTCTCAGAAATATTGGCGGAAGTACCTAGATTTTGGCGTGTTCGCACAGCAGGAACTAGGAGCGATTTTAGTTCTAGGAACTCCTTTTGGATAGCCTGACTTCGTCATACTCATATTCTAATGAGAATATGAGTCTGAAATCACTCAATTGAACTTTAATTATGAGGCGTGTCGTAACCGAACCAGGACAAAAAAAACCCCGCTGCACTCAATTGGATAGTCGGTAGACCTACCAACCAATCAGAGCAACGCGTAAGTCAACTCCTTTGCATAGCGCAGTTTTCAAATACAGAACGTAGCCTACTTTATTTATTTTAGAAGTTAAATAACGAGTGTTACTTCTTTTACTTACTTCTCCATGAGTGCCACCAAAGGAGAAACCACAACGACCACAGGCTTTTCATTACGTCCCGTCTTCTTAGCGACCGTCAGAGCCAGCTGATAAGTTACACTTTTCCCGAATCATGTAGGAAGGACGGCAAAAAATATATTTCCGATCGACAAATGCCTTGTAGGGCTGTCGCGGTTATGGAATTTCCCTTGCGGTAATGTTGAGTGGCTCAATAGCGCGATATGCGGTATTACCGCCATTTATTTATTTAATTTATATGTATTTGTTGCTGTATAAATAAAGTTTACGATGTGGACAAAAACCAGGACATTTTCAGTAAACAATGTAACCGAAACTAAACAGCGTCTACAGTATATGCGCATTGAAAGACTTTCACTTTCACAGTGCGCATATTGTTATGACAACGGACTTTGAGCGAGTCATTGAACCGTTCATTCAACGAACACGTTTAAAAAAGCCGATTCATTAAAAGAGATGTAATGAAACAAGATGTTAATTATTTTTTAACTTTGAGGTTCAACTTTTCAAGGCTCAGCTGAGCAGCAATGCGTCGCATGGGCAACGCTGAAGCTGATGCTTCACTTATTAGAGACCAATATAGCATTGATTCAATGCGTGACTCACTGATTTTATTTCCCCACGGCTTGTGGGGAAAATACCCGTGAAAAGAACGTTAAAATGATAATGCGACAAATATTTCGCTTCCCTTTGACATGACAAGCTTTTCACGACTTCAAAGACAGACGCAGGTAATTGCGCGTGCTCTGCTGATCTCTCTCATTCACTGTCTGTTTGAAGCCTGTAGGCTACATATCACCATGATAAACAGTCTTGTTATCATTATGAACTTGTTTAACATTCAATACACATGTATTTAGTTCAAAACGAGAAGGGTATAGCCTTATAAAAAAAAAAAATAAAAAAAAAACATGAATATCGCGGTTGCTGCGGTTACGTGCAATCCTCTGCGGTTGACTTGTCAGAAGCGCGGTACTACAATATTGCGGTTATCGCGACAGCCCTAATGCCTTGATTGCAGTTCTCTGTTTGTTTATTAAAATGAATGCGCTGTCGATTTATTTTACAAAAGACGCGACAGCGGAATCTATACATCTCAATTCTCCAGCTGCACTCATCTCTGACAAGCGCTCTTTGACGACGTGAGGATTACGTTACTGAAGACCACCTGTCAATCATCGTATAAAGCCCGCCCTGGCAATTTGATTGGCCCGATGATCTCTTAACCGTTCATAATTACTCCTCAATGGATTGAGTCCAGACCGAACTTCCCGTCCAAAAAATGTTGTGGGCGGAGTTCGGGCTGGCATCCAGGCTACCTTTTGGAGGAACTAATTTAGCTCCTACTTCAGAGATAAATGTTTACACACCTAGAAACTGCACTGCAGACCAGTCTAAACTTGGATCAAAACATGATGGTTTGATGACCCATGACCCATTTTGCTCATCATTTCCTCTTACACTCTAGTTTTATTCAGAGAGGTGGCCAGTGCCACAGGCTTCTGTGACCAGCGGCGCCTCGGCCTCCTCCTTCACGACGCCATTCAGATCCCCAGACAGCTGGGTGAGGTGGCATCTTTCGGAGGGAGCAATATCGAGCCCAGTGTGCGCAGCTGCTTTCAGTTTGTAAGTAACCATCGTCTACATTCATGAACTGGGTACGTTAAAGCAACCATTTAGAATATGAAATTTTGTGGAATTTTCTTTTCTTTTCAAAAACGTGGTACAGGTGACCCTAATTATGTCCTGTTTAATAAGAAACTTCCGTAATTGAATTGGGTCCTTTAAATTAATTCCAATTTTTTATAAGTGTTTTCATCAGTTATGTTTTCTTTTGCTCTGATATGAAGGCCAATAACAAACCAGAGCTAGAAGCTTCTGTCTTCTTGGACTGGATGCGTTTAGAACCTCAGTCGATGGTTTGGCTTCCTGTCCTTCACCGTGTGGCGGCCGCTGAGACAGCAAAGCACCAGGCTAAATGCAACATTTGTAAGGAATGTCCTATTATTGGCTTCAGGTATGGACCTTTTCTTTAGTGCTATTATTCAGAATGACTGATTTCGCCTCAGGTGCTTTAAAAGTCTCAGCACTTTTTTTATGAATTTTTAAGCATTGCACCAAACTTCAAGGCAAAGGTTGATAAAGAAGAACTTTGTCTGTGTTGTGAGGCTCAAAATGCTGCAGTGTTTATTCTCTTTTGTTAGAGGTTTTATTGGTGGGAGAACACAATCCTACTTGTAGTGTTTTTTTTTTTTTTTTGAAATCTGACTTTAAAGTCTACATGGTATCAAAGTTGACCCTGTTTACTTTCTTCCTGCTCTTATTTGTTAGTGTACTACTTTCAAAAGAGATTTCTTTGGCTCAGGTCTGACTCTGTCTTCTTTTATATTCTGTTGCTTGATAATCTGTCTAATACATATTCTAAGTTGTGCCTTGTTGTATGTATCAGGCTGAAAATCACACTTCTGATGTTATTTATTAACAAAATGTTCAGCTTTCCTATTCATTTTATATTATGTAAAGAGTTTAGTCATTAATATATTTCAGGGAATGATTTTAAGGATATTTTTTACAATTTTCTGTGTTGGGTCACCACCATGATTCATTTTTGTAGCACATAAATATAAAGTTTAAAATCCCCCCCAAAAAAAATTGATTGAAACTGACACAAAAAATGTTTTAAAGACATTTTCCCTTATCATATCGCATTGATGTTCTGTGAGAAATATTGTGGAACAGGACTTTTGTCTGTTTCGTCCTTTGAAATGAGGGAATTTAGTCTATGGCTATATAATTATTCTTTCCTCTCTGTGCCTCTAGTTTTGTAAGCAGAAGAGAAAAGTTTTTGGAGAACATAAATGTATGAAAATTCTCCAGAAAAACATGCGCTGATGAATTGTACACAAGACAAATGGCATTTATGAAAAAGTAAACAGGGTTTTTGATTTCATGCCAAAATAAGAAAACTTTTATTAACTCAGCCTGTCATACGTCATTTAAAACCCATGTCGTATGGCCATTTCACACTGAGTCCGAAATCTTCGTATGCGTTTTTTCGTATTTGTGATTCGGTGGCTCTTAATTGTCAAAACACCATTCAATCACCATTTAAACTGCTTGCTACGGATGCGAAAAACGCAGAAAATTGAACCCGATTTGATTTTTTTTTATGACTGGCGAAAGTTTCGGAAGCAGTGTGCATGTGTGATTGATATAACGTGAGGTCATATTTATTTTTTAACTTGCAAAAATTTCAGATGCGAATTTCAGACTCAGTGTGCAAGGATCTTTACACTTCTATTAAAAAGTTTTTAGTGTTTAAAATCTCATGTCATTCAAAACCCATGACTTATGGCCATTTCACACTGAGTCCGAAATTTTCGTATGCGTTTTTTCGTGTTTGTGATTCGGTGGCTCTGAATTGTCTAATCACCATTTAAACTGCTTGCTACGGATGCGAAAAACACAGAAAATTTAACCCGTTTAGATTCTTTTTTATGACGGGCGAAAGTTTCGGAAGAAGTGTGCAAGCGTGATTGACATAACGTGAGGTCATATTTATTTTTTAACGTGCAAAAATTTTGGATGCGAATTTCGGACTCATGTGCAAGGACCTTTACACTTCTATTAAAACGTTTTTAGTGTTAAAAAAACAACGTTAAAACAGGAAAAACTAAATTACAATAAAAACAGTAGTATTGTAAAATATATAACAGAACTGTGTTCTATTTGAATACTGCTTAAAATGTAAATTATTCCTGTTATTGCAAAGCTGTATTTTCAGCATCATTACTCTAGTCTTCAGCATCACATGATCCTTCTGAGATCATTCTAATATTCTGATTTGCTGCACAAGAAACATTTTTATTATCACAGTGGAAAAACAGCTGTAGTGTATGTACTTGGTGAGTAAATGCTGACAGAATGTTATTTTGCTGAACCCTCCCTTTATAGTAGGATGTACAAAATCAGACTGTAATATGCTTACTATTATATTGAGAGTAGGTGAGAACAGGGAACATCTCCACCTGGAGGATTAAGATGTAACTGCACCTTTCTGGGAAATGATCTTGCTGGCATGTTGCTATGGATCCATGATGTTTTAAATGCCACTGATCTTATTGTTTGTTTTGTCTCATCTCAACAGGTACCGAAGTTTAAAGCACTTTAACTATGATATCTGCCAAAGCTGCTTCTTTTCTGGCAGAGTGGCCAAAGGTCACAAGATGCAGTACCCTATGGTTGAATATTGCACACCGGTAGGTTTTTTTTTTTGCATCACTGTCTGCTTTGTAGATTAAAGCATTCATTACATTGCTTGTATAATTTAATTTCTTGTGTACATAGCTGTCAACAAATTTCAAGATTAAAGTGCAGATTATGACGTTTTGTGTCGTTTTACTTCAGACGACGTCAGGAGAGGACGTGAGAGACTTTGCTAAGGTGCTGAAGAACAAGTTTAGGACGAAGCGCTATTTTGCCAAGCATCCTCGCATGGGTTACCTCCCTGTCCAAACCATCCTTGAAGGAGACAACATGGAGACGTGAGACCAGCGATTTTTATTTTTATGTGTTCACTTCTTTGTGTGTATTAACATCAGCTATGGTTAAGTAGACACGTGATTGCTGGTAGAAAGCACTGTGCACATCACACTGCGACTCTAGATACCATCAAGAACAAAATTAAAGTGTTCTTATTATACTATTTTAAAGGTTCCTAATTTTAGGAAATTTATGAATGCAACTACACTGATGTTGTTCAGCCAAAAAGTCCATGGCAAAACATTTAAACGGTACTAAATGATCAAACGGTATAAAACTGGTACGCCTCTGAACAAAACAAATAACGCTGACTGAACTCTTGGTAACCTTAAATTGCAGCTGCAAGAGTTTTGCTTGTTTTTCCTGCTTTACCGTGTGCATTGATCATTACTCGTGTTCACAGTAGGGGTGTGTATGCTGTGGAATTATTTTTCCCCCTGTAGAGGAGCAGACTAATTGTAAAGCAGTGCTAAATGCATACACACATTATTCTTTAACATTTTTTTTTCCTTTTTCATTTCAACCCCAACACACAACCAACAATGTTGGATCAAACTATTTCTCAAGAAACACATTTTTTGAAAGAGAGTTGATTGTGATGTGTATGTTATTGGCCATTGAAAAGCTTTTGGGTTTAACTGTGTGGGTTTGTGTGTTTGGTGCTTGTTAACCACGTCACCATCATGCTTTCAGTGCATCTACTTGTCCTGTCCGTCATCTCATCTTTTTTTGTCTTGCAGTCCTGTTACACTGATCAACTTCTGGCCTGTTGACCATCCGTGAGTACATCTGCACACCGACACCCTCACACACAAATCACATTGAGCACCTGCTTACTGGATCACATGATGCTAACAGTGCCGTTTGGTGATTCATTTGCAGAATAGAAGTTTAGAAAGAACAGTCAGGATTTTCACATCACAGTTAAAATGTGACTTGACATTCACATGACTGAAATTGAGTGTATTTTAAATTGTAAAGAAACTTTGAACAGCTGGTGCTCTCTTTAAATTAATCTGAAGTTTCTACAATGAAATCAGTAAATTATATTCCTATTGGATGATTCACTTAGATGGGCGTCCACGCATGTTTATGCCCAGTATCATTTTAGTCAGCAAACTTAAATAAATCTTGGACGTAGGGGTGTGCGATATATATCGTTCGCGATAATATCGTAATTGTTGTTTAAACGATATGCACAATCACATTATTGAGTAAAATCGTTTTCAGAAACCAATCAAAACGCTGCATCAGTTGTTCACAAATTGACGGCGCGCAAGGATGCACACGACACATGCGTTTAGAGCGCATGTGTCGTAACTTTGGCCTGTTAATTTACTTAAAAATTTCCTTACGACAGAAAAAGCGACAGATGGCAAGATATAACAATCGCTGTCACCAATTACATTGCCATAGACATGGTGCCAATTCAAGCGGTTGAGAGAGATGGTTTTAAACAGCTTTTAAAGATGTTATGGTGCGTTCACACTGAACGTGAATAGAGTGTCAAATACGCGTCTATCGCTTCTAGTTAGACGCTTAAATTCGCTCGAGTTCAGATTTTTCAACTTGCGCGGAAGACATTCGCGGCAGACGCGTCGCCCAATTCGCGTCATTCGCAACGCCCGGCGCGAATGATGCGTCTATTCGCGTCTTTGCATTGAGTTTGTATGTAATCTACTCGCGCAAATAATTCAATTCGCGTTCATTGTGAACACCATTAGTTTTACCTTTTAGTATTTAAATTGTAGACTTTGTTTACAGTAGAATCATTTGTTTACATATACATATTTTTTTTTCCTGAGTGCAATATTTGACAAATCTGAAGGGTATCTAAATTTACAGCTATTTACTTTTTGTGCAATATTGGACAGAACTTGAAGTTAGCCATTTAATTGAGAATACTATGGGCTAGTTTTTTTGTATTTTTGACTAGAACATTTTACAGAAGGGAATAATTTGTTTACAAAGGTTTTCTAAAGCTGTTTTTGACAGAAGTTTGCATTTAGATACTTTTATTATTATTAGGGATGTCAAAAGATTAATCGCGATTAATCGCATCCAAAATATAAGTTTGTGTTTACATAATATATGTGGGTGCACTGTGTGTATATATAAATACACACACATGCATGTATATTTAAGAAAAAAATATTATTTATATATGAAATATTTATATATAATATAAATTATATATAAATCTATATACAGTATATACATGAAAATATTTCTTAAATATATACAACCGTGTGTGTATTTATATATATATATAATAATTATACACAGTGCACCCACATATATTATGTAAACACAAACTTTTATTTTGGATGCGATTAATCGCGATTAATCGTTTGACAGCCCTAATTATAATGTTATATTTGTATTCTGCACAGTTCACCTAACAGCAGAGCAGTGATTTGTGTTGTTCCTACTTGAATGTTTCAGTTTTAAATAATATCCTTTCCAACAATGTTTCAATTAGTAATATATCCATATCATATTGACGTTGTAAAACGGTGTTAGTAAAATATAAGACATTTACAAACACATTTTTGAATAATGCAAAATATCGTCTGATTATCGTTATCGAGATGTAATTTTTTGCCAATATCGCACACCCCTTTTGTGATAGTTTATTATTTAAAGTACATTGTTGAAATCTACTGATCTGTGTGAAATTATACACAAGTCTCCATGAAACACTCATCTTTCATCATCAGAATTGTGAGATATTTTGGAACGTGTTCATCCCATGACTTCTACCATTCATCTGCAAGATTAACATGATACAGTGGTTTAGGGTATATAGGGTGCTCTTTTAAGCAGGGTTATCATTAATGTTAAAGTCACTTGGTGTAAAACTCAGTTATATATAGGTACATGACCGTTCGTTTTTTTGTTTTTTTTTTAATTTCCTTTTTAATAAGGATCTTTCAAAAACATGGGGGGGGAATCCTACCAACCCCAAATATTTTAACAGTAATATGTATTTTTCTTTAACCAGGAATGCAGCTCAAAATATTGGGAAAATGTTATTTTCTTTGACCAAACTAAGCTGAATCATAAGCTGTAGTGAGCTATGCATATCTTAAGAGACAGTGTGTCAACCTAAAATAAGTTAACATACAAATCCACATGATGACTGTTTAATATCCTTATGTTTGATCAGAAAAATGTCTATAGTATATCTATGGTATATTGGCGTCTTTGGTTCCATGAAGTACCTTCAACATCAATGGAACTTTATAGCTCTTTAAAATGGATAAGGTTCTTTTAGATTAATAAAATATCCACACTAGGAACAAAAAAAAATTCTTTTAAAGGGATAGTTCACCCCAAAATGAAAATTCTGTCATTAATTACTCACCCTCATGTCGTATCAAACCTGTAAGAATTGCGTTCAACACGAAGATCTTTTTGATGCAATCTGAAAGCTTTCTTTCCCTCCCTAGACGGCTACACAACTACCACATTAACGCTTCAAAATGTTCCTAAAGAGATCATAAAACTCTTCAGAAAATTGACTAAACTGCTCGATTCATATGGATTCGTTTTATGATAGTTGCATAGCCATCTACAGATTGACAAAAAGCTTTCATCAAAAATATCTTTATATAACGAATGTCTTATGGGTTTAGAGCGACATGAGGGTGAATAATTATTGACAGAATTTTCATTTTTGGTTGAACTATCCCTTTAAATACTGTTCACTAAGATGTTCTTTGGGTAAAACGAAATGTTTGTTCTATGAAAACCCTGTTCAGTTTAGTCCTGTTCATCTGTGTTTTCTGATCTTTGCCCTTCTGTCACTGGTAGGCCGTCATCTTCCCCACAACTCTCCCATGACGACACACACTCGCGCATCGAGCATTACGCTAGCAGGTGAGTCTTTTTTCAACATGGTTATTTTGGTGTTACTATGTAACTGTATATTTAGGAGACCAGACTTGCATTGCATAATGTGATGGTGTATACGGTGCAACGGTACAAACGTGTCTGCCAGTTGAAATTTTGTACAATTAATAATGTGGTTGATTAATAACTAGGGCTGTCAAACGATTAATCGCGATTAATCGCATTCAAAATAAAAGTTTGCGTTTACGTAATATATGTGGGCGTAGTGTGTATAATTATTTTGTATATATAAATACACACACATGCATGTATATATTTAAGAAAAATCTGAAAGGATATAGTTTATATTTATTTATACATAATTAATATTATGTATAAATATTTGATATATTAAGAACACATTTTTCTTAAAAATATACATGCATGTGTGTCTATTTATATATACAAAATAATTATACACACTACGCCCACATATATTATGTAAACACAAACTTTTATTTTGGATGTGATTAATCGCGATTAATCGTTTGACAGCCCTATTAATAACGAGTTTGAAATTTATTTATTTTTAACCAGAAATATTTCACAAATAATATCAGAATGTTGCTTGCAGAGTTTGGTAACAAACGAAATGCATTTGTGTTCATGTGAAGAAGCACGTGAGCTGGAACAGTGGTGCCTTACTGACATGACTGAAAGCAACTGCATGAGCTGTTTATGAATGAGTTCAGAATGATGTTGTGTTTTCACAGGCTAGCTGAAATGGAGAACCGGAATGGCTCATATATGAATGACAATGTATCGCCCAATGAAAGCATGTGAGCTTGCATCTCTTTTACACTCCACTGTACATATTCATATGCATAGTATTTGAATCTAATAGTGTGTGAAAGTACCTAAAACTGATCAACTCACAAATGTCTGAGCACCTGCATAGATTTAAATGCTTGTGGTGGCATAACAACCTCTCCTTTCATATTAAATTAATTTTCATTTTCCGGGTGGATATCAGCTCTTTCCACTCATACACAGAGTGTTAGAGATCAGTAATAAGCTCATAATATGAAATCACAATGAAACGATTACATGCAAATGCTCTTATACTGCAGTTTTGTTTGTGGTATTAAAACAATAGGATTGATTTTTAGACCAGCTTACTTCTCACAAGCCGATTGAGCTGGCGTCTTTTTCAGTTCTTTAGAGTTTGAGGCAGCAAATGTTAATTGAAAACTTGAGCAATGGATGTAATGAAGTGAACTGGAAATGGAGTTATGTTATTATTGTAGAGATGATGAGCATCTGCTGATCCAGCATTACTGCCAGAGTCTGAATCAAGGCTCTCCACTCAGCCAGCCGCAGAGCCCCGCTCAGATCCTCATCTCAATGGAGTCTGAAGAGAAGGGAGAGCTTGAGAGAGTTCTCAGCGATCTGGAGCAGGAGAACAGGTTAGATTGCATGACCGCTTTCTTTCCAGTTCAAAATGATTGGTTTTAATATGAAATGCAATGACCTTATGTATGTCATGTCAGACTGCGTTTACAGCAGTTTATTAAATCACATATTTTAATAAAAGTGAGATTAGTCATGTTTAGATTAGATTAGTCGTGTTTTCCGCAAAAAATGCAGTACTTAAAAAGGAGTAGTTCACTTTTTAAAAAAAACTTTTACTGATAATTTACTCACCCCATGTCATCCAAGATATCCATGTCATTCTTTCTTCAGTCGAAAAGAAATTAAGGTTTTTGATGAAAACATTCCGGGATTTTTTTTTTATAATGGGAACCAAATGGTTCAAGGTCCAAAAGACACTTTCAGTGCAAACTGCAAACTGTTCAAAGGGCTTTAAACGATTTAGACGATGAATAAGGGTCTTATCAAGCGAAACTTAAAAAAAAATAACAAAGTTTAAGTTTTATAAGCTCAAATGGTCATCTGGCTCTTTTCTGTGATGCGCGTTCGTGACTCTCCTGTTCAAACTCGTTCATCAGAAAAATCCTGGAAAGTTTTCAACAAAAACCTTCATTTCATTTCGACTGAAGAAAGAATGACATGGATATCTTGGATTACATGGGGGAGAGTAAATTATCAGCAAAAGTTTTTTTAAAAGTGAACTACTCCTTTAATGCAAATAAAAAAACCATAATAATAGTGCATCTTTAGGATAGCACAATAAACGGGCTGATCAACTTCTACAGCAGAGATGCTTCCTATATCTTTCTATATCAACTCAACTGTGTTTTGTAATATTAATCCATTTCAATATTTGTTTGTACTTTCGATCAGTGGTTCTCAAATTCACCATCCAAGTACTACCTAGAAGGCACGACTCTTCCCACACTGCTGAGTCAAGTATGTGGGCTACACATTGGAGTCTAATATTAAACACAGTGAGCTATATTAAAAGTGTGAATGCAGAAATAATAAAAACAGATTTAATATTTAAAAAAAAAAGAATTACTTCAAAAATGAATTCAAAAATATTTTTTTTTATATTTTGTACACAACTATTCAAAAGTTTGGGGTCGGTAAGGTATCACCAAGGATGCATTTATTTAATTAAAAAAAAAATGTAATGTGAAAAAAAATGTTTTATAGAAATTTAAAATACTGTTTTAAAATATTACTGTTTTAATATATTTTAAATTAAAATATTTAAATATTTAAAATAAAAAAAAATATTTAAATGTTTAAAATTTAAGTCATTTATTCCTGTAATGGCAAAGCTGAATTTTCAGCATCATTACTCCATTCTTCAGTGTCACATGATCCTTCAGAAATCATTCTAAAATGCTGATTTGCAATGTTGAAAACTGTTGTGCTGCCTAATGTTTTGTGGAAATTTATGCTTTTTTCTAGGATTTAATGCATCCTTGCTGAAAAAAAGTTAATTTCTTAAAAAAACATTCCTTATGATAACTTTTGAACAATAGTGTATTTTGCTGGATGGTGTGCCAACTGTGCCACAAAACGTGGGCAGTCCGTGCTAACAGCAGATGCTTATTTATTAGTCGGAATCACCCGTCGCTATTTTCCGTGCTTCTTTTTGAAGTTGTTGTCGTCGTTGTGCAGGAAGCTGCAGTCAGAGTACGATCGTCTGAAGAAGGCACACGACCACAAGGGGCTGTCGCCGCTGCCCTCACCCCCACAGATGCTGCCGGTCTCACCCCAGAGTCCACGGGACGCAGAACTGATCGCAGAGGCCAAACTACTGCGGCAGCACAAGGGACGTTTGGAAGCAAGAATGCAAATCCTGGAGGATCACAACAAACAGCTGGAATCACAGCTCAAACGCCTTAGACAGTTACTTGAGCAGGTGGGTGGTGCATATCCTTAAGAATGTATTGATGCTAATACTCACTGGCAGTAAATAACAACACAACTGTCAGTAAAGAAGTAAAAATCAACCAGTTGTGTCAGCCTCCTGTCTTACACCTGAACTTCATGTGGTTCCTTTTGATTGTCGACAGAAATTAAATGCTCTGTGCATTGATGTATTTTAATGTCAATATTTGGCTTTTAAATGTTTATCAAATTTGTAGTCAAATATAAAATAATTCATTATGTGGGGAAAGTCAGTTTTAACAATGTTTTATCAGTATATTAATGTATGTTAGGGCTGCACGATAATGGTTCAACTATTTTGTTCTAAAATTATAATCACGATTCATATACAGATATTCCAGAGAAAGATTAGTATATATACTTTTAATTTACCTAATTGGCCTGTTGGTGGCGCATAGACTTCATTTAACCAACTCTGATAGCTTCATCAAATGGAAAATCAATACAAACAATACGGTGGCTCCTAATCTTAAATCCAATCATTTTAAGTGTTAAATTTTTACTTTCTGATGTAGCATTAATTCACCAACCATGATTGCCAACAATATGGTCGAGAATCATATTTGGATTTATTACAGTTAGTCACAGAGAAGGTTCACTCACAGATTTAGTGGCAGAAAATCGCAGACGCAGCATCGTGAAGGAACACACACTTGGTGTATGACACTTTTATTCAAGCAGAATTTCACAATGGACATCGCTAAACCTCAACATGCATGTTTGTCGGCATTGTTAGATCATCTGCGCTTTTATGCAGCCTGGAGATAGTGTGCCATGATTGCCAGGTTGGGAAGATTAAAGGAGTTGTCTGTCTTTCTTTCTTCAGTTGAAAATAAATAAAGGTTTTTGATGAAAACATTCCAGGAGTTTTCTTCATATAATGCACTTTACTGGTAACCAAACGGTTCAAGGTCCAAAAGACGGTTTCAGTGCAAACTGCAAACTGTTCAAAGTGCTTTAAATGATTCTAGATGATGAATAAGGGTCTTATCAATCGAAACAATCGCTCATTTAATAAATAAATAACAAAGTTTAAGTTTTATAGGAAGGGTTCCCACAGGTTCTTGAAATCCATGAAAGTTTGTGAATCAGGAAAAAGAAATTGAAGGCCCTGGAAAGTTTTTGAAAATAAACATACATAGATAGAGGTCCTTGAAAGTGCTTTCTGAAAAAAAAATCCATATTATATTATTCCGGTCTGCTAATGTGTTATTTCGCCAACACTTCGTGGCTTATGCACACTAACTTTGCTTGATTATCGTTAGTTACACACATTTACGCGATACAAGTGTTTCCCGCGTGAGGTATTTTGTGTTGTGCGTTGCCTTGACGTTCACGAATGGATGAAACTACTATGATGGTACCTGAACGTTTATTGTTGGACACAACAAATGTGTCCCCACATTAAGTCGTTAAATTCGAGGGTATTGGACCTGGAAAGTCCTTGAAAGGTCCTTGAATGTGAAGTTACCAAAGTGTGGGAACCCTGTATTAGCTCAAATGGTCGCCTTGCTCTGTTCTGTGATGCACGTTCGTGACTCTCCTGTTCGAACTTGTCAATCAAAACGTGTCATTGGGTTCATTCTACGAATGAATTGAACAAATTGACTCGGAAAAAGATTTGTTCATTTTGATGAACGAGTTCATTTTCACAGAACAGAGCAAGGCAAATTTGAGCTTATAAATCTTAAACTTTATTTATTTTTATTTTTTTAATGAGTGATTGTTTCACTTGTTAAGACCCTTATTCATCGTCTGAAATCGTTTAAAGCCCTTTGAACAGTTTGCACTGAAACTGTCTTTTGGACCTTGAACCGTTTGGTTCCCATTGAAGTCCATTATATGGAGAAAAATGCTGGAATGTTTTCATCAAAAACCTTAATTTCTTTTCGACTGAAGAAAGAAAGACATGGATATCTTGGATGACATGGGCGTGAGTAAATTATCAGCAAAAGTTTTTTTCAAAAGTGAACTACTCCTTTAAGTAAAACACTGGATAGAAAATGTATCCTTTTAGAGAAAATCTCCGTTTGGGAGATTTATGCGCTTGGCATCTGGCAACTAAGCTGGAAAGATAGCGGAGGCTAGCCTAGTTACCAATGCAAGATAACGAGAATGTCAAATCGAGAGCAGGTCAATATCAGCACAATTATTTTGAATTAATCCAGAGAAGCAGATATCGTTATCATGCAGCCCTAATATCTATATATATATCAAATATATTTATAGTTGACGTTTCTCTTGAGTGATTGCAATGCATTCTGGCATTATCTTGTCTATGATTCGTGAAGGACACATGTAATATTTCCTTAGAATTTGGCTGAAATGAGGTGTCTTAAAAGACTAGGATGGCTCAAAGCTCACTAGGTTTTTTTTAGTGTGCTGTTTTTAGAAGTTACAAAATATGGAATAGTTTGATCCATTTTGAAATTGTTGCAGGAAATATTTATGCTAAATTTAGATGCTGTCAGGGTGAGTAAAGAAAATGTTTATATATTTTGACTCGATCTTCCTGAAATGTTCCATCTGTTTAAAGATGTATTCATATTCTCTGCAAACGTGTGGATTAAAGGCTTTGTTTTAAAAATACAAATGTATCAAAGATTTTTAATGTAGTTTATATTTACAAATTGACCTTTTGTCTTTCTTTGAGTTTCGAAATGGCAGTATATGGAATTTTTCATAGATGTCTAAACCAAAGACTTATACTATAACATGGAATATTGTTGATTATTGTTTTGTTTGAATGCAGACGTCTCTGTTAGTTGTCCTTGCAGGACGCATGTTCTGTATAATAACACCATAAATGATATTGATCATATTAAGAATGCAGCCATATTCACACTCGATGATTTTAGCATAAATACATGTACTACAGTATTTTACACCTAAATGTTGTACTTAATAATAATTCAAGGGTTTGGTTTGGTTCAATTCAATCAGTTTATTTGCTTTTAATGGTTTGAATAGGAATTTTTCCCATAGCATTTGATCTTGTGAAAAGGCCTAGTGCTTTTTTTTTTTCTTCACATGGATTACTTTTTTATGTTGTTGTAATTGGCAGCATAGCACATACGGTGTTGCTTGTAACCGATTGTTTCAAGATACATAGTTGAATTTTTAGCTACCTTACTTTATTGATCGATACAATATTGCACTACAGGCTTTATTGATCCTGTTATTTTCAGGTTCCACAATACTTTGCCCTTATTGAAGCTGAGGATGAATGCCAGGTCTTTCTGGTTGCCAAAAGAACCTGTCATTCGTCCTCAAGCGAGCAATTTCTCTCTGTAATTTGTTTTGTGGAGTTTGTTTGATGTCAACTTCTTCAGAAGTCTCCTTCTGCTTGAATTGCGTGGAAATTGGATATTCTGTCTGCATCATGTCTCGATGAATCAAGCGTAATGTCTCGATGCATACTCCTCCAAAAACATTAGTTGACTGGGGGTCTCTGCCAAATGGAACGTATATCAGATTTTTTCGTAGAAGAAAAGGCTTCGTGTGTTCTCCGTGGACCCTTTGAACTAAAATCTCCAGCATCTCATGCTGCGTCCAGTGGCCGCTTGGCCGAAGCAAAAACCAGACTAAATGAACGTGGATAAATATCTCTCCCTTTGTTCAAAGCCAATGGATAATTGGCTTCACTTCTCTGATGTTTTTTTGTTTACCGTCTTCAGTTTTATTCAAAAAGATTTTTCATTACACTGACAAACAAGGCTTTTGCCTACCACTGTGTGCTTTTTATTTTAATAGCATCAATTACTTCCATTTTTATCTCTGTTATTTGTTAATAAACATGATCTGATGTTTAAAATGCTCATGTGTTTGGCTTGACAAAAATCTCAGGGAGAGAAATGAAATCACCAGAACCATCATTCTGTATGCAAGAGGGATGGCTGGTCTTGTGTTATAAATTGTTAATGGTAGATGGTTTAATCACACGCATTAAAGCACATGTGTAATGCGGTTTTGGTAACTTTAAATAGTTGTGCAGTGACAAACCATTTCATCATTTAAGCTAATTATTTTTTAGGTACTGGTGAGATTTAATTGCAATTAAGTATTCATTTTAAGATACACTTTTAAATAATGTATGAGCCAAGATGAGCGCGTACAGTGGTCAACATTTATGGTAATTGTAAAACTTCTAAAAATATGCTAATACTGTTCAAAAGTTTGGGGTTCATATATATATATATATATATATATATATATTAAAGAAATTAATACTTGTAGTCAGCAAGGATGCATTAAATTGATTAAAAAATGCAATATAGACTTTTATTGTTAAAAAAGAAATTAAAATAAATGCTGTTTTTTTAAAATACTTTCTATTATTCATCAGAGAAACCTTTCTTGAGCACCAAATCAACATTAAAATATGAGCAATAATTAGGTGTTTGACAGATGCATTAAAAAATTACATGCAGGAAGTTTATAACAATTGTAAATACTTTGCATTTAGAATTCGTGGGGTCAAATGATAAGATTATATCATATTAGACCTTGTTCAACTTTTTGAATGTGGATATAAAGGACAAAGGAAGAATATTTTTTATGTTTACTGAAGTTTTTTTAAACATCTGTGAATGTTTTTGAACACTATTAACTGTCTGGTTTATTTTATTTTTATTAGGGCTGTCAAAACGATTAATCGCGATTAATCACATCCAAAATAAAAGTTTGTGTTTACATAATATATGTGGGGGCACTGTGTATAATTATTTTAGATATACAAATACACACACATGCTTGTATATATTTAAGAAATATTTTCATGTATATTCTGTATATGGATTTTTATCTAATTTATATCATATATAAATATAAATATTTTACATATAAATAATATTTTTTTTCTTAAATATACATGCATGTGTGTTTTTATATATATACAAAATAATTATACACAGTGCACCCACATATATTATGTAAACGCAAGCTTTTATTTTGGACGCGATTAATCGTTTTGACAGCCCTAATTTTTATATTTGATAATGGTGTCTCATCCACTATTATGTGTGTATCCTTGTGATGTTTTTTTGGTCTAATTTCTAAAACCTGAATGACAGCAACTCATGCTTTTGTTTTATATTGCAATTATGAATGTTTTGGGAAAGTTTTAGATAGAAAATATATAAATGAATGTGTTCAAATGCATCTGGAAATACAGAAGCACAACCCAGTGCTGATGTCTGCGTCCAGTCCCCTGCCTAATCTATATGGTTCCTTTCTGCCTATGTCCTAGCCACAGACTGAGTCCAAGGTGAATGGTACTGCCCTGTCCTCACCCTCCACTGCCTCTCCGAGATCTGACACCAGCCTGGCCTCACTGCGTGTGGCCGCAAGCCAAACCACAGAGACCATGGGTAAATGTCCCTAACAACTTCAGTTTAAACCTAACCCTAACTATGTTCTGAAACTTTAAGCAGGGCAAATAAGAAGTAATCAGTGTTAAGTCAGTCTTACATATTGACTTGTTAAAAGAAATGTTACATCCTTAGCGTGATACTGAAATATACAGTACCAGTAGACAGTTGTGTAAACATAACATTCTGTTAAAATAACAGAAAACCCTTCCGTTTTGGTGTTTCTTCAATTATTCTGTGTGAAATCTAGTCATTCATACAATCCCCTCTTTCTGAACACTGTTAAAATGGAAATACTCATTTCTTATTTACAATTCATGTCGGTTAACTAGTCAAACTATGTTCGATAACTGTACTTGTGAAGCTTTCGTTGTAAGACTTGGCTTGAAGCCCAGGCTGGTTTCAGCAAAAAGATTTTCAGAACCGATAAAAAGAGGCAATGTTCTTATCTGTGCCACACAAAAAGGAACAAAGAGCGTTTATTTGTGTGAATATAAAAGAAGCGGGTTTGTTTTTTTGCCCTTAACTGCTAGCCAACATCCTATTTGTTGTTTTTTGATGGAGTAAACAGTCCAATGAGGTTCCAAAAAAAATGTGTCTTTCAGTATTTGAAGAACAAACACCATTCATTTTACAAGTGCAGTCTGAGGTTTATGATTCAGATTATCTATAATGCCTTCCTTTGTTTTATTTTTCTAATTTATCTAGATGAACGGTTCACCTTAAGTTATGAGTTTTCATACATACCTAGAACTGGAATGTATAGGTTTACATGTCATAATTCCTATTTTTCAATATAAATGTACTCAAATTATGATTAAGATGATGGAGTACCTGACTTGATTTAGTGGGTGGGGGAGGATACAGTATTTTTTATTTTTTTTTACAGTTCTGTATAAAAGGATGCCTTTTAATATTGAGGTATTTGGGTAGTTTATATGAATTTTCAAGTCATCAGCTTTCTGTAGTGTGATGTACTGTACCTCATGAAATTATTTCACTCGACATTTTCTAATTCTTGTTTAGTTATTATATGTTGTTTTAATTCTTGAATGCTGTGATCTTTTAAAACAGATTCTTAACAATGCCAGACCATTTAAATAAACTGCAAAAAGGTAAAAGTTGTTAAACAGAGCAACTATAGCACCAAACATTTTGTTACACACATACAGTATGCATATTTTTCAACCTATTTTTTCTTTTATATCTATTCTTATTGATCCCAAAACTTTTTTTAAACATGCTACGTCTTAGTTCCTCTTTTCTGTACAACTGTTAATTTTTTACAGTTATAGTTTGTGTTCATCCTAGGTTGATTCATATTGTGACAACCTTGATTCTGCTACACATTTAAAAGAAAAGTTGACTATGATATCACATTTTGGTAGATAGTTATGTTTTATAATGGCTTTCTTTTATAGTTCCTAATTTTGTGTTGGCTTTATCTGTTTTTATGACAAAAAATTGTTTCCATGTGACATGTCTCAAAGAAAAGTCTTTACCGACAGGAAACGATATAATTGAGACAGCAGAGAGTAGCCATTTAAGCAATGAGGTTTCTTTACAAAGATACATTAAGAAATTAGCTTTACTTAATCAGTGAAACGATATGTAAACGATATACATTGTCAGTGTTTTATTCGCTGACTTTTGCTAGATTCTTTGCATGACGAAATGCGTTTGTCCGTTTAGGGCTACTGTAGAAACATATTGCCGCAAAATGGCTATTTCAATGTGGTGTATATAGATAGAAATGGCTCATTCTAAGGTAGTAAAAACATATTTACACACCACTGAAATCATAGTTATGTATATGATATTGAATTTCTGCCAGTACATCCTCTTAAATATTACACAATGCACCTTTAACATTTGTGGAAACTTTTTTATTTGTGTTGTACTGTTGTGCTCTGTATGAAAGTCCTCAACATCACCTTCAATGTTATCCTTTAAGTCAATAATACAGGAAGCAAACACAGTCTCTGTTTGAACATGAGATGTCATGGGCGGCAGGACAACTTCCAGCGTTTTTAAGGTCAGTTCTCAGTTGTAATTGGGTCACTGCTGTGTGTTTCAGGTGATGATGAGCTGTCCAGTCCCTCCCAGGATGCAAGCACTGGATTAGAGGACGTCATCGAGCAGCTCAACAATTCCTTCCCTCACAGCCAAGGTGAGAATCCATCTACTCTGTCTGGTACGAGGAGGAACTAACACTTGATGGTCTTAAAGTTAATGCATGTATTAACGTTAGCAAATGAGATCTTATTGTAAAGTACTACAGATGAATTTTGAACCACCGCCTGTAAATGTTTCCGATCCACTGCTTTAATACTCTTTGCATGATTAAGTCACTAAACAGTCACACCTTTTATTACACAGAATGAGTCTGTAAGTAACTAACATGAAACAACTGATGAATTATTGGGTAATATTGATGAACATTCCTTTTCTTCTTAACGCGAGTGTTTCCCTTTTTGACAGTGACTCTTAACAGTGTATGTGTTGTGGGCAAGCACAGAATTGCAAATGCATAATGATGATAATAATCAGAAAAGATTTTATGAAAGCTAAACAGCTTTTTCTAGTAAACTGTGCTTGCTTGCTACAGTACACATTCTGTTTAGATTCAGTCTAACTGCCTATCTCTACTCCACCTTTACTGATATTTCTTATTTCCTGTTTTCCTCTGTCTAAGGCGGTGGACGGCTAAACCCATGAGAGGTTAGTATTGTTACTAACTCTTTTCTCTTTTTACTCTTTCCCGTACTTATCCACTTTAACTTTAAGTTTGTTCCAGGATGTTTATTTGTGTGTAAAAAAACCCCAAAAATAATATTGTGAAATATTGCAACGATCTAAAATAACGGTTATATATGTATGTGTGTGTATATATATATACATATATATATATATATATATATATTAGGGCTTTCAAACGATTAATCGCGATAAATCGCATCCAAAATAAAAGTTTGTGTTTACATAATATATGTGGGTGCACTGTGTATAATTATTTTATATATATATATATAAATACACACACACATGCTTGTATATATTTAAGAAATATTTTCATGTATATAGATTTAACTATAATTTATATTATATATAAATATTTTATATATAATTAATATATTTTGTCTTAAATATATATATATATATATATGAAGAGTTCAGATGCAAAAGCCTCTAAATGCCATTTGAAATTTTCTTATAAAATGACCATTTTTATCAAGCTTGTATATTTAAGTTCAGTAATTTCACTTAAATGACAATTAATAGGTAATCTTCATTGCCATTTAAGTGAAATTACTGAACTTAAATATACAAGCTTGATAAAAATGATCATTTTAGAAGAAAATTTCAAATGGCACTTAGAGGCTTTTGCATCTGAACTCTTCATATATATATATATATATATATATATATATATATATATATATACAAAATAATTATACACAGCGCACCCACATATATTTTGTAAACACAAACTTTTATTTTGGATGTGATTAATCACGATTAATCGTTTGACAGCCCTTATATATATTATATAAAATTACAAAAGACTGTCACATGATCATTCAGATAGATGTCTGCCTCTGTATCATACATTGATGCTACTCAAGATTAATTTGTTATTGTATATATTAGAACTCCACGATTCTGGATAAATTGAGAATCATGATTTTGTTTTAAATACAGATTGTGGTTCTTCCAAAGATTCTGAACAGACAACTAAACAAAATAACATGATTTGCTAGAGGTTCTGGCAAAATGTTAAGTGCAGCGATCTATTAAAAATAATTCAAGTTTCAATTTTTAACAGTCACTTGTCACCACCTGGTGTCATTACAATGTAATTGATAAAATCTTTATTTGAAGTGTCACGTCACTTTTAAAAGGTGATTTGCTCTGTTTTGATCTCTGCCGTAGACATCCGTTTTATATTCCAACTATCAACTTTTATCCCAGTACTTCTGTGATAATACATACACAGAAATATTGTGTGGTTGGAAAGACACTTTCATACCTATACACGACAAGAGCTGTTTCTGGGTCAGCGGTGGCGCAAACTCCGCTCTGAATGTTCCAGTGTGATTTTGTCAAAGGTATCATTGTCATTTAGGCATAAGATCGCGTTAGTGTTTGAATTAAGATCGCAATCTGTTAGCAATCAATGGTGCAGCCTCTAATATACATCTTATTCAACACAAAAATTCCACATTCTGGTAAAAATCTATTTTCTCTGGTCTTGATATCAAACTGACTTTCTAACAGAACACCAATGAAGGAATGCCAGTGAATGCAATTATATTTGGTGTCGGCTTATTATGCAATGATACAAGATTGTGCAAATAAACACCCAAACTTTTAAAACGATCTGAAATTTGTATTCAGTCATTGTTGCATTGCGTGTTCAGACTCTGACGTGAAATCTGGTCTTTCCGTCTCCCGCAGGTCCTAATGTGGGAAGTCTTTTCCACATGGTCGATAACATTGGACATGCCATGGAGTCGTTGGTTAATGTAATAACCGAGGAGCAGGATTTAGACTGAAGATATCTTCTCCTCGTTGCATGCTTTTGTAGTGTCAACAACTGGACAGGATATGTTTACAATGGGAATATCAATAAAAATCTATTTTTCTGAAGGATCGCGGTTCCACATTGTAGATTTGATCTTTAGTAGTTTCAGTAGTTTCTTACGGAGAGCCTAGAATTGTTTATTAATAATAATAATACAAAAAAAGGTTTTTAAACTTCTATGCAATTGTACAAAAACAGAACGAAAGGTGCGTGATAACATGTAACATTGCGCGCCACGTCTTTGTACAAAGTGGAGCGCATTTTAAAAGTGTTTTATCTAAATGGGTGACTGAGTATATGCAGGGGTTCTTTATCAACTCATTTTGTTTGTAACAAAATAACAAATGCATATTAAAAGGCAAGTCCGGTATCTCTGTATGTGCGTTAGCGTGTGCAAAAAGAGTGTATGAAACATGTCCTTGTGTGTCTTTGTTTGTTTTGTATGTAAGCCGGCCCATGCAGCGACTGCAGTTATCATGAAAAGAAAACCGAGGCCCTGATTAAAAGTGCAGTAAGCGATTTCTGAGAATCATTGTTGATGTTTGAAATCACCCCCTCCCTTCATTGCTCTGCCGCCAAATTGCAAGAGTGGATGTCTCTTTATTATAGCACAAGCGAAGCACAATAATGCTGCTGGAAAAATAAAGCGAAGATCATGAACAATCGTCAAGGAAGGTCAGAAAATGAACATAAAATACACAAGTATAGACCCCTTTTCAGTTGGTAAACATGGTGATGTTTTTTGTGGGCGGAGCTTAGGTGGAGGTAGTACGATCCCTCTGGCCGCTTTGGTAACGCTAGTTAGCAAGTATTGTTAGCTTGGTTTTTTTTTTAACAATGACTGGACAAAATCCGATTTTATTTTAATGTGTAAGGTTACTCAGTGTCCAGGACCGCGATTGTTATTTCCAAAAGTTATTTTTAATGGTCGGAACCAAGTTGGCCGACCCATAGCCGTCTATACGCTCACTCAATGCATGGACGATCTGACAGGATTAATGTTAAGTTACCTCAGTTAAGTGGCCTGACTTCTACACCAACCTTATAGAGAAACCGATCGTAAAGAGAAACTGAGGGCATATAAATCTTCAGATGCATAACTATATGGTCCTGTACAAGACTTGTGTGTATGATCCGCAGTTCTGCCAAGACGACGACATTGTAAAGAGTGACCTTACGGTGCGATTTTAATGATGTAAATATTTTCTAGAAATAAAAATTCCAGATACAGCATGTTCATTTTTCATCAATTCTTGCACCAAACGACACAACGAGATGACGCTTAATAATAGTAACAATAATTTAAGCTCCTTATTATGTAGCCGAATCTGTGCTGGTTTGTATTGGCCGCCTCCAGTTTTCACTTTGTTTTGCCTCCAGCTAGCGCCGTGACGTAACTGTGACGTCGGCGCAAAAGGGGTCTATACACTAGCAGGAGTTGTTAATCGCTGGCAGAAACAACACATGTCCATTGGTTCCTTGAGTCTTTCATTAACATGGTTCCTAAAGCTCTTGTCTGATCATAACCCTTCTTTTTCAAGTGATATTCCTCTGAGCTTTTCTCTTTTGTAATGTCTCTCAGCCATGTCTCTTTCTACAGTCTTTCTTCAAATCTCCCTCTTGCTCATCATGAATGGACACGCCCCCCTGCTTCTGATTGGCTATGACTGTGTTGTGGCATTCGGTCCGATCCACTTTCACCAGCGTTTCTCAGAAACCCCTCACTGCACCCGTAAGGTTAAATACTGTCTACCTCACCGAAACACCCATCCATGCTCTGTACATCTTTATTAATGGAGCAATAAGAATCGTAATCATAATATTTATGAATTAACGACAACTTCCTGGCCAGAATATTGTCCACAATCTCCTGCTTGAGACATTTTAACCCTACTGCTTGAATCGTATGGTGTTAGTTATATTTCTGTAAGTAACAAAAAAAAAAATGGTTTGATTGTTTTAGCGTTAAGTTTGAAGCTAAAGACAAATAGCGATTAACCTCTAATAATCCCCATCTTGTAATACTGGAATGAATCGTACATGAAGGGCCATGTTGTCATTGTCTGACTTTAAATGTTCATCTGAGGTTATTTATTGACGTTGACATCTAAAAACGCAAGCAAACAATAGCACGGTTTACAGAAATCCACTTGAGATGATGAAACGACACGAAATATGCCGCTCTGCATTGTTTTTAAACACATCTGAGTTTGTTTTTGTTTTTTTTATTAAATCTTTATGCTTTGTGTGAACAAATATATCGAAATAAATGATCATAATGTACATGTATGCACAATTTATGATCCGTTACAATTACATAACAGTTTTGCACCTTGGGAGATGAGCATGTGCATATTTATTTCTGAGATGTGCTGTTTGATTCTAATTCTTGTTCTGAAATCTTATATTTTATTTGTAATTACAAAAGGAATATTTTACCAGACAATGAAATGTAATTGCGGTATTCTTAACTTTGCACAGCATTAGTTGATAAAAAATGGAAACACATTATAGCCACGATTTGTGTGTTTCATTATGGATTCACATTCACAAGTAAGTGATTGCATTATTATCTGAAATTCTCTATCTCTTATGAAAATGTATAGGAGAAATTATATTAAATTAAATTAAAATGTTAGATATTTAATTCAAGCAACCGTGTGGCTTTGTCAGTTGACCAATGAAAATGTATCAAATCATTTTAAACTTAAAAGCTTCAAAAAGACAACTGAACGGCAATACAAGGAAAGTTACACAGTAGCCACTTGGGACAGTGTTGAGTCTGTTAACTTCCAAACCACAGGAGTTTCCATTATTTTTCCCCTGCTAGTCGAAATGTAATCAAGAATGAATGTCACTATATACACACACGATAGAAATTGATGTTTAAACGTGACATATATGAAAGAAAAAAATTGTTTGTCAGTCTACATGAACATTTACATTCATTTCAGTGTTGACATCGGACAAAATTAAGCAAAAATACATTACACAAATAAATGTCATTTTAGTAATCAGCAGAATTGCTCCCAGCATTTTTTATTTATTAGGACACCTCTCTGTGGAATACTTGATTCTGATTGGTCAACCGTGCCATCCCAGAAACAGGTAACGTATAAAGTCTCAAAACCATGTTTATGTGTGATTCTGTTAGCTGAAAAGATATATATTTAATATGTTTGTGTAATGAAATTGAAGAAACTGATTCTTTCTTTGACAGTTGTGCTACCAGTGATATTTAACGTTATTTAAAACATATTTTCAATGACGTGAAATTTTGTCAATACATGAGGTAATTTTCATTTATTGCAGTCATGCTCATTTAGCAATACAAGGTTCAGTTGAATGTTAGCACTTTAACCTCGTATACTGTAGTCAAAGTCTGTAGCTCAACAAGTTTTGTGGGTTTGTTTTTTCATCCCCGTCTCAAAGAGGAAACAGTTGAGTCATATTGTTTCTGGTTCCTCTTAAACACATGACAAATAGACTGAAATTGAACAGCTCCCGGACTCGACTTGCCTCATCAGTGATCTCGTCAGTCATGTATGTGAAGCTCAAAGTGTTGGCTCTCATATTCTACGTGACCAAGGATGTTCACCTCACCTATTCTGGTCAGTATGATTTGCTTTTTTTTATAGTGATTGCTTTTAGGTTATATTTTAAAATTCAACAATATATATATGTTTGTTTTGTTTTGTTTTTTGTACTAAATCATTTTTGTCTGCAATTACTATATTTATTTTCACGGACGGACCTTTACAAATAATTTTATAATACTATAGTGTATTAATATTGTAATATATATATATATATATATATATATATATATATATATATATATATATATATATGTGTATAGTATTTAGACTTATAAAAATGTGCAGTACTTTTGGTAACACTTTATTTTGATGGTCCCCCAACAGACCTTGTACTGACTAAGTAGCTGTGCAACTACATGTCAACTTATTCTGTTAACCTGAACCCTAACACCTAACTTTAAACTAAAGGTGATGATACACAGGGCAAGATTTTGAGTAATGTTGCTGTCAACAGGTAACCAGATATGAGACAGGGACCATAACTGATCTAAATTATCCAGATAGAAATGTATTGCCCATTTTCAATGGGAAAGTGCCCAAGCAATGATCGTTCAGCAAAATTGCTCAAAAAGTTTCACTGTGTATCATGACCTTATACAGAGTAAGTTGACATGTAGAATGTCTAAAGTGGACCGTGGAAATAAAGTGTAATCAAACTTTTTTAAGTTGAAACATTTTGTCTTGTCATCATAATGTTGACAATTACATTAACTTAATGTTGCATGTTATTTAAACTCAAATTTCTGTAATAAATGCAGTAACGTAATAAATTGGTAACTTGGGGAAATTAGTCAGCATACTAATGATATTGAAATGAAGTATCACCTGTTAGTGTTTAACGATGTGTTTGACATCTAAAATAGTTCCTGTAATGTTGAGGTTTGTGTGGTTACCTTTGTGCTGAAGAGTAGATACATGAAGGTAAAAACTACATTGACTCTGTAAGCAATGACTGCACTATTTCTAGTGTGATACATTGGTTCCAGGGGCTACAACTCAAGTCTTTTTTTAAAGTTACAAATTAGGTTCTTCTGACTCTAAATTTTTCAACCAAAACATTCATAGCTTTTAAATGGTAAAACAGCAGACGCGTTCAAAATGATTGCAAAGTATTCTAACACTCATTGGCTGGTTGTTTAAGGTTAGTGGAACATTTACATAACCTGTGGTTACACTGCTGCAAGATACCTATGTGAACTTTCAAAGTTAATTCTGTGGACATGATCATTTTTTTCTTCAGAAATGTTGTTATTTAGTGCAGTGGGTTTTTTAACTGGGTCATGACCCACTGGTGGCTAGCAGAGATGAAAAAAATAGGTAGCATACTTCATAAGCGATGTGGCCTGTTCATGCAATGTCAGAAATATGAAAAATGCAATTTAGCTTTTTTCAAGTTTGTTGGTGGGCGTAACTTGTATTTACATTATAATAGCATTGGGTCTATTGTATTGAATGTAACAATATGAAACAAAAGACAACGTTAAGTAAAAGAGAACAAATGCATTTCCCTCTTATTTCACTAAGCCAGGATTGGATCTTAGTTCAATTAGAGTATTTAAGTAGCTTTTATAAAAGTGCCTTAGCAAAAACCAACAAAACATGACTGATGTGCATCTTGAGACAAAACAATGAAAGTGATATATTTTAAGATATGTCAGAAAAAGTTGCGTTCAGTTAAAACAGCTAAAACATGCATTTTATTCTGGGACTAGCTTAAAGGGATACTCCACTTTTTTGGAAATAGGCTCATTTTACAAGTTAAACAGTTGAGTTTTTACCGTTTTCGAATCCATTCAGCCGATTTTCTGATATTTAGAAGAATATCTGTAACCAGACAGTTTCTGGTCTCATTGACTTCCATAGTAGGAAAAAAAATATACTATGGAAGTCAATGAGACCAGAAACTGTCTGGTTACAGATATTCTTCTAAATATCAGAAAATTGGCTGAAATGATTCGAAAACGGTAAAACTCAACTGTTTAACTCTGGGGGAGTTGTAAAATGAGCCAATTTCCAAAAAAAAAGTGGAGTATCCCTTTAAGCCTCATCTGTGAAACTCAGGGGAAGTATTACACTATTAATTCTTTATAAAGTTCTCTATATAATGTATTACTGACTGAGGTGATACTCTGTTTTACTTCAGAAACAAAGCTGGCTGGACCCCAGAATGTGAAGGTGACCTCCATCAATATGGGTGCAGTTATCAAATGGACATCTCCACATAATAAGATGAGCAACGTAACATACTCGGCAAGATACATGTAAGTACACTCGAAATACATCTTAAATACTTCATGGATGAAAAATATAGCAAACAAAACGCAAACTAGCAACAAATGCCATTATACAATAAGTTGGATTGCTATGAAAGTCACTGAACTATTGTTCTACTGAAATCTGATACTTCTGAGCTTTTGCAGAAGTTTAAAACAATAGGCCTATTCTTTACCAAATAACATATTCACCTAACATACTTTGTGTTTATAATCGGCCCTCTCTTTGCAGCCTGAGAAACGAAAACGCTTCCCTCTGTGTGAACACCAAAGAGCTGGAATGTGATGTGGGAGAACTGCCATTTATATTTGGGACCTACATTTTCCAAGTGCGGGCAGAGGATCAGGAGCTGTTCTCTGAGTGGGTTAATGCACCCCCATTTATACCTAATAAACACAGTAAGTGT